>CALYLW010002545.1:45269-81165 GCA_944989445.1 Ampullaceana balthica
AAAAGAGAGCGATGTAAAAAAGAATTTGAGGTTTTATAATTATAAAATACTTTGTGTATATTTCAGGAAGTTTAATATTTCTTATTTAACAAAAAAGGATAAGTTACTTGGGCTTTTGACAATAAAAAAAAGTAGGCGCCGTATGCGCCCTACAACCCCTAGTTATATTATATAATAGGATTGTTTTTTAAATTTAAAGAAAAAAGTTTTTATTTGTAAATACGACAAAATGATGTAAAAAGTAAAGATAAACCAAACATTTCTGGATGACATTTTCACATGATTATTAAATTAGTTTTCTTGTAACATTTAACATTAGAAAAAACTTGGTATAAGTGTTGTCGTACAATAAGCTATGTAAATAACTTTATAAATGTGTGAAATTGTTGAACGCCGCTGGGACAAACTTAATAACGAAATGATGAATACCTTGGGAACAAAACAACGTCCTCGAATTTAAAGTCACTAACAAGACAAGTTTCATGGTTGGCTTGCTTGGAGCTTCGATAAGTGATAACATTTCGCCGATTAACAAAGAAGGGAAACATCACATACTCTCAAGTAACTACCATAACATCTCCATAACATCCTGCTTAAGAAAATTAGCTGAGATAATGGTCAATGTTTGGTTCTGATACTCTCAAAGTCAAGCGCCGGGACTACAGGAAAAAAATGTCTATTGATCATAGTATCTGTCATCTCCAGTGCATTACCGAAGTGCTCCAAAAACAAAGTCATACAGGTGCAGTGTAGTTTTTTATACTTCTATCAGCATATGATAGAGTCTGGAGGTACTTGTCTGTTTTATACTTCTATCAGCTTATGATAGGGTCTGGAGGTCCTGGTCTGTTTTATACTTCTATCAGCATATGATAGGGTCTAGAGGTCCTTTGTCTGTTTTATACTTATATAAGCATATGATAGTGTGGAGGTCCTGGTCTGTTTTATACTTCTATCAGCATATGATACAGTCTGGAGGTCCTGGTCTGTTTTATACTCCTATCAGCATATGATACAGTCTGGAGGTCCTGGTCTGTTTTAAACTTCTATCAGCATATGATAGGGTCTAGAGATCCCGGTCTGTTTTATACTTCTATCAGCATATGAAAGAGTCTGGAGGTCTTTGTCTGTTTTGTACTTCTATCAGCATATGGAAGGGTATGGAGGTCCTGGTCTGTTTTTTACTTTATCAGCAAATGATAGAGTCTTGAGGTTCTGGTCTCTTTTGTACTTCTATCAGCATATGATAGAGTCTGGAGATCCTGGTCTGTTTTATACTTCTATCAGCATTTGATAGAGTCAGGAGGTCCTGGTCTGTTTTATACTTCTATCAGCATATGATAGGGTCTGGAGGTCCTGGTCTCTTTTATACTTCTATCAGCATATGATAGGGTCCTGGTCTGTTTTGAAACTCCTATCACTTAGAGAAACTGCGATACATTTGTACAATAATAACGTATTAAGTCACTTAGAGAAACTGCGATACATTTGTACAATAATAACGTATTAAGTCACTTAGAGAAACTGCGATACATTTGTACAATAATAACGTATTAAGTCACTTAGAGAAACTGCGATACATTTGTACAATAATAACGTATTAAGTCACTTAGAGAAACTGCGATACATTTGTACAATAATAACGTATTAAGTCACTTAGAGAAACTGCGATACATTTGTACAATAATAACGTATTAAGTAAACGATATTTTAAAATAGCACAATATATGAATCAAAACATCACTGGTTAGTCAGTCACTTATTAAATAAGTAGATTCACTTTAGTCATCACGACTAATATCGTCAACAATAAAACAACATTATATGAATCAAAACATCACTGGTTAGTCAGTAACGTATTAAATAAGTAGATTCACTTTAGTCATCACGACTAATATCGTCAACAATAAAACAACATTATATGAATCAAAACATCACTGGTTAGTCAGTAACGTATTAAATAAGTAGATTCACTTTAGTCATCACGACTAATATCGTCAACAATAAAACAACATTATATGAATCAAAACATCACTGGTTAGTCAGTCACTTATTAAATAAGTAGATTCACTTTAGCCATCACGACTAATATCCTTAATGACAAAAGAACTCGCAAGTCAAAGAAGAAGTTAACGATATTGAAAATAATTCTTAACTTGTGTCATCTCTAAATTGATCATTTGAAAAAGATTATGAACGTCGATAAATTCAAATGTTGAATACTATAATCACTTGGTTTTGTTCAAACACTTGAATAATGGGTTGTTAATGTTAAATAAGTGTAAAAATTTTTGTTGCAAATTAAAAATTATTTTTTGTTTTGTTTCTATTTTCGATTTGTTTCTATCCAGTATACAGTTTTATTTTCTTAAACAACATTTCAACACTTATAACTGAACATACATTTTCGACAATGTGAAAATTTAATTGTGAATTTTGTTCCGTTAAATTATAGACCAAACAAGGAAAAACTATATTTAAAATCTAATACATAATCGCCCTACCTAGGCGTGTGTCTCCCCCTTCGAAATGCGCGCAAACTTATTATAAATAAATTAAAAATGTTCGCCTTAAAAAAATATTATATGACGTCATTGTTTTAGCACAGACAGTCAATTACCGAAACAACGCTCTAACCTAGGAACGTCAGCATTTGTGTACACATAAACACACATTTGTGTTGAGTCTAACATCGGTCACCAGCCTATGCGTGTGTGTGTCTCCGTTATAAATCAAGAATGTCTGGTGGAAGCAGCTTTACGAAATACACTACCTACAACTGTGTCACTGACCATCATTCATGATAGAAATGATGACCAAAGGCGTTACAATACTGAACGGTCCAGTGAAGTGGCTTTCGTTTTCAAAAATGCGAATGGATAACCTCCTCTTGAACGGGACATCATAATACACTGCAAAACAATTTCACACGTAAGTAAAACACAAAGAATCAGCATTCTCGACCCCAACTTAGATCCCATGGTCTACCCTGTGTTTTTCCCGTATGTGGACCAAAGCTGGACACCAGATATTAAACTTCAATATAATCCTACGAGTATAAGAAACTTCCGTCGGCCATCACCCACGAATCCCAGAACAAGAGTCACTCAAATGCAGTATTACGGCTACTAATTAGCCATCAGAGACGAATTTAATCCTTTCTGAGTGATGGCAAACTCAACCTTCAATATTTTGTGGATAAGTACATCAAAACGGAGGTAAACAGACTCAATTTTGTGCGACAAAATCAGTCAAAACTAAGGGTAGAAAAATACACTGGCTTGATGGATTTCTTGCAAACTGAAGCAAGACAACAAGGCCTTATTATGCCAGGCCAATCACTAATACTTCCTTCATCCATCCAGAGAAGCCCCAGGAACATGCTCCAAAATTATCAAGACGCCGTGGCGATTGCTAGAAAGTACGAGAAACCCGTCTTCTTCATCACAATCACATGCATCCCAAAATGGCCTGAAATTGTCACCAATTTACAACAAGGCCGATCAGTGGAATTTCGTCCAGATTTGGTCGCACACGTTTTCAAACTTAAATTGGATGCTCTTCTAGATGACATTGGAAAACATCACGTTTTTGGAAAACCAATAGCAAAAATCCATGTCATTGAGTTCCAGAAACGTTGGCTTCCACATGCTCACATACTATTAATTTTATGCAGCGAGGACAAGCCTAACGACGGTGAACAAATGGATAGAATGATTTCTGCAGAAATACCAGACAGTGCAACACAACCTCGACTGCACGAAATAGTCACCAAACACATGATTCATGGGCCCTGTGGGAAACACAACATGAACTCTTCATGTATGGTTGATGGATCCTGTTCGAAGAAGTGTCCGAAGCCGTTCTGTGAAGAAAAAGTTCATCTCTCTGGCGAACAATCAGTAGTTTTTAAATCCCTTATTTTAAATTCGAAATCTTGTCCCTCTCTCTCTCTCTGTCGTCATCTCTTCGTACGTCCGTAAGTTGGGCGAAAAAAAAGAGTAAAAAATGACCCACTTTCCGCGATGCCATCGAGCTAAAATTGTGCACATAGACTTGACTCACCTAAAAATGCATCGTATCGAAATTTCAGATGGATCGAACATACCGTAATTAAATCAATGCATTTTTTTTATCTATATAAAACTATATGTAGCAGTCGCTATTATTTACATTTTATTGGTCACTTGACTTCACGCCAGCCATCGACCACATCTCGTGTTTTAACCAGTGAGAATTCACTCAGTTTTATGCTGTAAATGTCTGTCGCGTTGGAACATAATCAATACCTTTAGTTCTGTCTCATATATATGGAATTTATAGCCAAAAACATTGTTTTTACGGTTTTAAAAATAAATTAAATCCCGTTAATTAACTTCACAGCAGTCTCTCTCTGTCTTGGGCTCGCGGTCGGTCGGTCGGTCGGGAGGGCGGAAAAACAAAAGTACAAAATGACCTACTTCCCGTAATGCCTTCTGACTGAAATTTGGCACATAGGCTGGTGTCAACTAACAGTGCATGGTATCAAAATTTCAGATCGATCGAACGTAAAGTTTTTAAATTAATGCATTTTTAGTTTATCTATATAAACTATATGTAGCGGTCACTATTGTTTACATTTTACTGGTTACTTGACTTCACGCCAGCCATCGATGACCACATCTCGTGGAGGAGGATTTTACTCAGTCTTAGGCTGTAAATATTAGTCGCGTTGGAACATAATCGATACTTTAAGTTTTGTCTCACATATAAGGGATGTATAGTCAAAAACGTTGTTTTTACGGGGTTGTTTTTTTACTACTGATAACGTTGAGGCTGCAGCACAGAACGCAGCTTCAAGAGACACTACTTTAACGGCATGGTTCAAACAAAATCAACAAAACCAGATGGCTACAGGTATACTATACACTGACATACCTGAACATTATTATTTACGAGAGGACCAGAACATGGCAGAGAAGGCAAAGGGGTGCTAACAGAATAATTGGTCGTATGTACTCTGTCAGTTTAGCGTCAGACTTTCAGCACTTCTGCTTGCACTTACTTCTCCTTTATGTGCCAGGTGCAACTTCCTTTAAGGACCTTCGGACCGTTCATGGTATTACATATCCAACATTCAAGGAAGCTGCACAACACCGAGGCCTCTTCAATGACGAGCAGGTCTGGGATATGACGTTACATGATGCATTTGCCGAAAAGAGGCCCGCTCTCCTAAGGGAATTATTTGCACATATGTGCCTGCTCGAATTTCCTTCAAATATTCCACAATTGTTCCAGAAATATAAAGAATACTTTTATGAAGATTTTACATTGCACTTTCATCACGAAGTGAATTGCGAACTCTTCCTCAATTTTGCCCTTACTGATATCCAATTGATCTTTATTGCCAATAGGGAAACCTGCAAGAATTTTGGTTTACCAGTTCCAAGTAAGGTGGAAGACATACAGGACAGCGTTTTTGATCCGGTCCAACAGCTCAGCAAAGCAACAGACATGGTACGGAGTCTCAATGAACAGCAGAGACACGCATTTGATGAAATTATCACAGCCGCAGCCAATGATCATCTTCCTCATAGGTGTTACTTTATTGACGGACCTGGTGGCAGTGGTAAAACATATTCGTACACAACCTTGCTTGCATCCTTTAGAGGGGAACAGAAGATTGCTTTAGCTACTGCATCAACTGGAATCACGGCCAATTTACTGGAAGGTTGTCGAACGTATCATTCCCAATTTCAACTTCCTGTCCCAATTATCGACACCTCAACCTCCAGAATGAGAATGAACTCCTCAGATGCTGACATTCTCCGAAGAGCCACAATAGTCATTTGTGATGAATTAATCCACGATGGCCTCTAAGGACGCATTGAAATGCGTGAATAAACTCTTACAAGATATCGTGCAAAATGACAAACTTTTCGGTGGAAAAACCATTCTCTTCGGTGGGGACTTCAGACAAACCTTGCCCGTTGTTGCTCATGGAACCAGGGCCGCCATTGTCGAAGCGAGTATTAAGTTTACCGATCTTTGGTCTAAATTTACAATTCTCACATTGACAAGTAATGTGCGATCTATTGATCCAGAATTTACGTCTTGGTTAATGGAGCTAGGCAATTGAACATTAACCAATGAACATGGATTGGATAAGAATATGTTTCAAGTTCCAGCCCATATGGTCTGCACAGGATCTATTGTTTCCGAAAACTTCGGTGAACGACTTCTAGCCAGAGATGCGGATGAATTTTCAAATAAGGTTATTCTCTGCCCTACAAATGGCGATGTGGACCATATCAATAGTCACTTTATGCATTTACTTGAAGGAGAACCCAGGACATAATTTAGTTCCGACTCCATCGACGACTGCACGTCAGATGATGAAAACAATTATCCCGTGGAATTTTTACATCAGTTGGCACCTTTGGGAATGCCGCTTCATCAATTAACATTACAATTCGGAGCAATTATAATTCTTCTTCGCAATTTGAACACCAAACAAGGTCTATGCAACGGCACCATATTGGTGGTTAGGGACCTCAAACTCGACCTCATCATCGTTGAACTTCTGTCCGGAAGTGACAAAGGTCGCACTCTATTCATTCCACGCGTGGACATTGCTCCGACAACCACAGAGTTGCCTTTCATTCTACGGAGAAGGCAATTCCCTGTGAAGTCAGCTTTCGCAATGACCATAAACAAATCGCAGGGCCAGACACTGGATAAGGTCCGTATCTACCTACCACAACCTGTGTTTAGCCACGGGCAATTATACTTTGCTTTCTCCCGTGTACGCAGATCAGTAGATGTCAAGGTCCATCTTGCAGATGGTCCTAAACAATGGAAACTGCTCCACGACTGCTCCACCTGCTACACTAAAAATGTGGTGTACAAGGAAATATTTCATATTTAGCGGTTCATATTGTATAGTGTTCATGGCAATAAAAGATAAAAGTTATTTTCTATTTCAGGATTTCATACATTTCTTTGTTATTTCTGTTTATATCGTATTATGTTCATGGCAATAAAGGCAAAGTGTTTTTTTTCTATTGCAGTACTTGGTATATTTCTTTGTTATCCATTCTATGGGACTTCGTTCTGCCAGCTTCAGAGCGCTTTTGAACTAGTATTTAATAACAGTCCTCTGTGTACACTTCATACATATATTTTTAGACTTGTTTCCATTGTGTAATTGATTTATTAATATCATTATGCAGATTGTGAGTAATATCTTAGTGGAAATGAATATTTAATTTGTATCGTTTTAGACTTATTGCAAATAGGAAACATGTAGTGACACATTCCCTCAAATAACATATACAAAATGGCAGACAAACTCGTATGGCCATTAGGCCTGTCAACAGGTACCCGGGACCCGGGTACCCGTTGCCGTGAGATTACCCGGGTAGTAAAATTTCGCCCGGGTACCCGTGAAAATGTGGCTTCAATGTCTATATTAACCAAACTTCGGCTCGCATTCGGCTTTTTTGTGTTTAATTTACGGCTCGATAAAACAATTTATCAAACGAAAATTTGTGTTTTAAATATATGCTGTGAAATACATCTAAGGAGAAGTATCTGTCAACAGGAAATACAATAAATCATATACAGAAAACAAAACTCCTCTACCGAAAATAAGGATGGACTGTATAGAGATGAAAGAGGCCGTGTTTGTTGTTGTCAGTTTTTAAGGTTAATAAATTAAATAGTTACTAACAGTGTGAGATGGGTAAGACGTCGGCATAGAGATTAATGAGGCCGTGTTTGATTTTGTTAATAGTGCTTTGATACTAACTTTGATCTTTGAAATACGCCCACATTAGGTTTACGATTGTCGATGTTGTTTATCTACCCCCCCCTTTTTCCTCCCTCCATTCGATTGTGTTTCATGTGTTCATTACAGCGTGTGTCTTGCCCAAAAAAAATTGATTTTAAGAATACACCAAAATTTGTAAGTTTTTTAGAGTCAATAAATTAGGTACTGACAGTGTAAGATAGATAAGGGCCCGTCGGTAAATGACGTTAGGCACCTAGGGGAAGAGGGCGTCACACATTTGTGACGAGGGGGAGGGATGTGTTTAAGAATAAATGTGACGTCACATCAAAACGCACAACTTTAAATAAAATTTCCACTTAAATATTTGATTGCTTACAATTTATTTAATGACGCTTTACATGGATTTAAGCGTGTAGCAATTTTTAGAGTTCAACTTCACATTAAATACAAAATTAAATGACAATAAAGTTATTTGACAGATGCTCATTTTCAAAAAGGAAGTACGGATTTAGTGGAGGGGGGGGGGCGGCGCCGCAAAGCTTTGTGACGTCATATCATATTGGAGGGGGCTCTAAGTTTTTTTGACAACCTGCGACGGGGGGTGGGTACAAAATCGGCCAAAGTCGCTTGACGTCATTTTTTGTACGGCCCCTAAGATGTCTGCTGTGTAGCTACTGTGTGAAATTAGGTGCATAGAAGGTGGCTAGGTAGCATTTTATAGCAGTCATGACGGGGAAAATTATGTGATGTTTCGATCGGGTAACCCGTGTACCCGTTCGAAATTTGGACGGGTAGCTGGGCAGCATTTTTCAACAATATTGACAGCCCTAATGCCAACACACCTAATGTTATGATTTATTTACGCATAAAATTCTCGTGTTTTGATAAACATTGAAATATTTTGGATCCTTTCCGTTCGCTGCCTTGGGAAAATATGTTATACTAGAATTTTATAACCCATCAAAAATGACGGAAGCTTTCAAAATAAATACACATTAGATTTAAAAATAACGTAATACTGAACTTTCATTTATTTTATTTATTTTTATCTGATTCATTTATTATTATATTGAACAATTTTATGCGGAACTTTCGAAGAGTGCTATTTTTGGTGAAACACTATAACACAAAATCGATTGCAGCGCAACCTAACTAAAATCGATCGCAGCGCCACCTAACCATAATTACATCCATACATACATACAGACAACGGGAATTATGTATATTGATTCAATCTTAAAGCCATATTTAAAAAAAGGAAATAAAAAAGTGTTCAGTTAACAATACCTATTATGAAATAATAGAGTTCAACTGTTGATGCTACCGAGGTATATGCAATTTCTCACACAATAGATACTGCTATAGGCAAGTTCATTGTTAATATTAAAATTTGTGTACTTATTATATACAGTGTGTAAAAGCCAAACTAGATGTTATTATTGTTATTGTGATTAACATATAATACACTTCTAACCATTCTCAATCAGCTTTGTTATTTTAAATATATATATATATATATATATATATATAATATATATATATATATATATATATATATATATGTATATGTATATATATATATATATATATATATATTAGATTGTGATGGGAGGCTGTGGCGCCTATGGCGCCGACTATTTTTCGGGCACCGTATACGGCGCCCACTTTTTCAAAAGTCCGACTAACTGATCCTTGTTTGAAAATACATAATATTAAACTTACTGAAATGTACACCAAGTATTTTTTAATAGTGGTTGTGGGGCGCCTACGGCACTCACTGCAGCTCTAGGGCGTCTACGGTGCCAACTTTTTTGTAAAAAGCCCGAGTAACTTTTCCTTGTTTGATAAATATGAAATATTAAGCTTGCTGAAATTTACACAAAGTATTTTATAATTATAAATCCTAAAATCCTATTTTTTCATCGCTCCCTTTTCAAAAATTAAAATATAAGCTAAAGCAATGACGTCATACAATTTTTTTTACAGTGCGTCATTAATTTATAATTATTTTGCACACTTTTTTGCGCGCCTTCCGATGCACGCCTTGTAATAAAATATAAGTCTAAATTTAACGTCATATACAAACTTGTAATAACCACACGATTTTTTAACTGCTATAGACTGCTGTACATCGTTCCTCAGCGTTCCAAATCTATCCAGCCTGTGACTTGGACTATTATCACGTCGTCTGTATGTATGTATGTATGTATGTATGTATGTATGTATGTATGTATGTATGTATGTATGTATGTATGTATGTATGTATGTATGTATGGTTGTAATGTAACTAATTTAGAAAGCAGCGCACCAAATTACTGCACCAAAACTAACACTTTTCGAACACTTTTTTCAATATGATAATAAATGAATGAAATAAAAATAAATAAAATGAATGAAAGTTCTGTATTACGTTATGTTTAATCTGATGGTTATTTATTTTGAAAACTTCGGTCATTTTTGACGGGTGATAAATTTCTAGTCAATATACATAATTCCCGTCGTCTGTAATTATGTATGGATGTAATTTATTTTATGACGTTATGTTTGATCTTATATTTAATACAAGGTGTGCCTCAAAAGGTGTGCAAATTAAAGATGCGCTGCAAAAATATTATATGACGTCATTGTTTAGCTCATATTTTAATTTTGGAAAAGGGAACAATGTAAAAAAGAGGATTTGATGATGGTTAATCATAAAATCAAAAAAAAACAAAGGGGGTGCCGTAAGCACCCTACAACCACTATTCCAAATACTTTGTGTACATTTCAAAAAGTTTAATATTTCGTATTTATCAAATAAAGGCTAGTTAGTTGGGCTTTTGAAAAAGGTGGGCGCCGTAGGCGCCCTAAAAAATTGCATTTTTTCAAAATAAATAGATTTCAGCTGAAAATTTCCGTCATTTTTGACAAATAATACACTGGTAAACAATAAAATAGCCCAAATCACAGGTTGGAAGGAAGGATCCATAGCGCTATGACGTCATTTTTGAGCTTATATTTAAGTATATATACAAGGCGCGCATCAGGGGGTGTGCAAAGTTCTAAAAATTCTAGAAGATTATTTAAAAAAAAGATTAAATGACGGATTTGAGGATTTATAATTATAAAATACTTTGTGTACATTTCAGGTAGATTAATATTTGGTATTTATCAAACAAGGATAAGTTACTTGGGCTTTTTACCAAACAAAAGTGGCCGCCGTAGGTGCCCTACAGCCCAAGTGGGCGCTGTATGCGCTCTAAAACACCTAGTATTATTTATATAAACATATTTATATTTAGCTACTTATAATAACCTGTAAAGTTTTCCTGTATACTTCGGTTTCATATTTCAGTCAATATTAAGAAAATGTAACATATATTTAATACCATATTCAAAATGTACTAAAAACATGCATTTCATATTAATTAATTCATTTAGGATTAGATTCAGTAAAGTTAAATGGTTATTTGTTACCTTAAATGTATAAGGTAAAATACTATTAAAGAAAATCGTATGTTTCATTATACCCAAGCCTAAGATAATAGTTGATGTTAAAATATGAGCTGCAAAAGTAAAACTAAGTTAATTTTCTCAAATGAAAACATAACATAGACATACCAACTGATACTTCTTAAAGGCCAGCTCATATCAAGGAATCGAAATTCCAACGTGCAGCAGAGCCAATTCTGTATTCGTACACCTATTGACTTTGTGCTCCGTGGTTAGACCTAGCCGGGAGGTAGGCAGGAAGCAAGTCACACATTTTAAAGGTTTGAAAATTACTTCTTTGTCGTAGACCAATTCCTCAAAAAATATTGTTCTGCCAGTTGTGCTGGTTACCCATCAGTTTAACAAGGCGGTGTAACTTGATTTCAGAGTAGCAAGGCGCATTCTAGATAGAAAAAAAAATTTTTTTACAAACAATCCATAGAAAATAAAAGTAAACAAATACAAAGACAATTCATTAATGATGAATCCGATGTGGAAATATCCCTCTACAGCTCTTATCGCAGGTCCAACCGTGAGCAGGAAGACCGTGTTTGTAACAAAGATGTTGACACATTTAACAGCCATAGTTAAACCAACCCCAGAGGAAATTAAATGGTGTTACGGTAAATGGCAACCAATATATGAGACAATTATGAGCGTTCGATTTATGGAACGACTACCGGATATCTAACAGTTGTCAGAGGGTGATAAACTTTGAATGCTTGTTGTAATCGATGATATAATGTCCGAAACAGATGACAGGATTAGAAAATGTTTACTAAAGGTAGTCACCACGAGACATCATTATTATGTATATTGTTAAAATAAAGAACAAAGAACGATAAGTCTCAAATCCCATTATATCGTACTATTTAAAAAAACACGAGACGGATCACAGATTACCCATATGGCGAAGCAAATGTACCATGGTCACGTTTCCTATCTTCAAGAAAGTTTTAAAGACGCTACAACCTCTCACTATAGTTATTTGTTACTCGACCTTCGGTACGAGACGCCAGATCAGCTGAGATTACGTACGTCTATATTTCCACACGAAATACAAGTTGTGTATATCCCTTAATAAGAATGTCGGAAACATTGAAAAGACACGGAGAAATGTTGCGTTTCTTGTGTCTGGCTAAAGCCCCCGGGGTAAAAGCTGTTGTCAAAAAAGCCTCCCCTCAACTCATACAAACTCTTTGCGAATCCCGTCACAATTTTTTTAAAAGATATTGTCAAACTTACACCCGCCCAGAAGCGACGTTTGTAGCGCCACAAAAAAAGTCTGAGAGAACTCACCAAGAATAAACTATCGGTCAAAAGGTAGAAACAACTCTTAAAGAAAGGTGGTTTCATCGGTGCGTTATTGGGTCCTGTTTTAAATGTCCATAGAGGAATATTGAGTTTTTAACTATGGCCAAGAAAAAGATTTTGATCAATCCTCGTTTACTAGATTATATGACTCAAAAACCCTATGTGCCACCCGATACGCTAAATGATAGCCTCCGAGAATTGGATGTACAAATGCAATAAATTTTTAACAGAGAAAATTTGTCACCACGCGACAAAGTACAAACGCTACAACTTTATACAAATAGGCTCGCCGAATACAGACACAAACCTCTAGTATTAGTGGACACAATTACTCCACCAACACAAATACAAGGAACCAACCAACAACACGAACATTTATCTACCACTCCACAGGACCTTAAAACAGAGGACATCGGTGAAATTCGTAATTCGTCTAATACAAAAAAGACATCCGAACGATGTCGCTGAGGATAGAACTAAAGAGATAGAATTATCAGCTAAGGCTAAACTTACCAGAGGTAATAATAGTAAAATCCCAAGTAAAATGGGATGGTGGTAACGAGACCAAAACTCAGTCAGATAGATCACCTCCAACTAAAAGTATCAGTAGTAAGAAATCTAAAATACCAACACCCGTAAAGTGGGACGGTGGTAACAGACCAAAACTCAGTCAGATAGATCACCTCCAACTAAAAGTATCAGTAGTAAGAAATCTAAAATACCAACACCCGTAAAGTGGGACCAATGAAAACCACTAAAGATATTAAGAAAAAATTAATATGAACCGATTAGATCCGGGTCGGATTGAGGAGTTGTGCCCTTGCAACGTAACCTTTCTAATATTGGTACGAATGCGATCAAAGAATGGTTAAATCACTAAGATACCTACACTTTACATAAACCAAATAGGCGACGTTTTAATAGGCATCGTATCATAACAGGGGGACTACATCAACAGTTTCAAGTTGATTTCAAATATATGTGAGCGGTACTAAAATGCAACGATGATTTTTCCTATTTAGTTAGCCTGGGCTATTCAAATAAAGAAAACAAAAAGAGGCCATGCGTCAAATATTCGCCACGCACAAAACGACACATTTTTAAACAGACAAAGGGTCCGAGTTCGTCAACAAAACATTTTTAAAAATATCTTCAAGAAGAGGGAGTGCATTTCTTTACTACGGAGAATGAGTATATCAAAGCATCCATCGTGGAGCTGTTCAATCGAACCTTAAACGAAAAAAAATGTGGCGATACTTTACATACAAAAAAAAACAACTTAGGTACGTGGATGTCATAAAATTACATTGAAAACTGCAATCGTTCTTATCACAGGAGTATACTAATAGCACCAGTGGATGTTAATATGGGTTACCAAGATGTTGTGTGGAAGAACTTATACTCAACTGCTTACGCTGCGTGTAGAAAAGTGTTTACAGCAGGGGATAGAGCCAGGATCGCTCAAGCAGAACAACATTTTAAAAAGGGTTATACCCCTTCGTGGACAGAAGATTTTTATACGTTCAGCCGAATCAACACGACATCAAAACCTATTACCTATATTCTGAGACGATTCGGGTGGGGAACTTAAATGAACTTACAAAGAGGAACTACAGAAAGTGGGGGAGAAGCACGTTTATCGAACTGAAAATATTTTGCAAACACGACATATAAAGGATTCCACTGGTAAGGAATATTTAGTCAAATGGTACGGTTACAAACCATTATTCCATATTTGGATTTCAGACGAACAACTTTTAAGATAAAAAAGATTAGTGATATGGAAAGTCTAAATACAGAAACGACTGTTATACAATTAATTCTTTAATTTCGATTAAAGCCAAAAATTAAAATGTATGATGACATAAGTAACACTTATTAAACGTTTTTGTTGAAAATCTAAATAACACTTGAATGTCACCTTTAAATGTCATCTTATAATCAACCACGCAAAAATATTAGTGTGTTGACATTATTTGGTTTAAGTGGTAAGCGGGTCTAATTGACAATATAACCAGACGAGCTGAACAATCATTCACATGGAACTGATGTAACTAGTATGCACATAACGGTTTTGGCAAGGAATGACATTATCGGATATCGGTGTTCATTAAGCTACCATAGCTGTAGAGGGTTAATGGATTCAGAAATTTTCATCTCCATTTTGTAACACAGTAATTCATCAGCAGAAGAGATGTCGTCATTTTCTGTCTCTGAGTCAGACTCGATTACTGCCTATAACGTAATACGCTCTTCATTTGGTTTGATAAGTAGGCGATGTGTTAGAACCATGGTAGACAAAAATTCATCACTGCCTTGAAGATTCCCGTCAGTAAATAGTTTGAAACCAAAATGTTCGTGTAATCGTCAGGAAATATGTTAAATATCGGCCGATTATTTTTTTGTATATATATTTTCTTTACTTTTTGACTTCCAATAATTCGTAAGCGATGGGTCGATTATTTATTAATCATTAAAAATAATTTAATAGTTAACAAGTTGAAACAATTAATCGAGATATTAATCGTCAATTTCCGCAGCCCTAATTATTAGTACATTCAGATACGTTTTTTAAAAATAGTGTGATGTTAAGATGTTTAGGGGTTGAGATTGTAACGCAAATTAAAGAAACAATATATGAGAAAATCCATCTAACATAAACTTTTCTTCTAGTGCCATGGTTGCAATACTTTTTCTTTTGTTTTTCAACCCAAAGTTGGTCCTCCTCACTACTTTCTACTTAATTTTCAGTGAAAAGAAAAGTCCCAGTGATCATATTCTCATGGAAGGTGTGAAGGAGATCTACAGGGAAGCCATGCAGTTAATTATAAAATGTGAAAAGGTGGAGGTTGGGGGGGGGGAGGGAGCAAGGTCTGACAGCAGTGAGTGCAATGTTAGTCGGAGATGGAATTTATATCTTGATTTCAACTTCCCCTAGGTGACTAATTCGGCCAGACGGCACCAGATTATTGATTTAATCCTTTAAAAAAATATTCATCAAACTAATATTCCTGCCAGATTAATATACACTTGACTTGCGGTCGTAACGAAGTATTTAATTCATGTTCAAAATAGAATCAAAAGGAATTAACGATCATATAGTCCAGAAAAAGAAAAATTCCCAAATGGCAAGGCACGAATTATTGATACACAACGAAGTGTCACGACTGAAGAAGGTAACACCACGGGAAATAACTGACCAAATCAGAGAACTGGTTAAGACCAAAGAGGGTAAGAGACTTCTCCATTGTTGAATTTATGGTGGTGTAGTTCTTCTCTCTTTGATATTTTCAATGAAGGTGTCGAAAAGATGATTGGACTCTGAGTAAATTCCGTAGATCTTGCCTGTAAAAAAGTAATTTTAAAATCTCAGTTTTATATCCATAATTATATAAAAGATCGACACATATGCATAAATGAAAATGGTGGGCAATAGCCTCAGACCCAAATGGCCCATTAGCATAAAATATGTGAATGCAGTTTAAAAAGCTCACTTTCAATGTTCAGTTAAGATTTAAATTTGTATTTAAGATTCAAACAAATAAGTGAATTCAGTTAAGAACGAATAACGAGTTTATATTTCATCATCAGACTGAATCAGGGATTTTATAAAATGTTAGTTACATCGATTGAGTTAATACGATAGTAATTACACATTACACTGTAATTACTTTACACATAGAAAAAAATGCAAGTAAGCCACGGTGGCCTCAGTACTACACTATAGTTTAAGCTGAAAGCTTACAACAAGTACTGATAATGGGTAGTTTACGTAAGTGACTAACAAATAAATTGTAACAAGTTTAATTTTACTTACCAAATCCTTGTTGGAACTCACTGAATGCTGCTGCGTACGGTGCATAGAACGGGCGGTAACTATGGTAACCGTTAAAAAGACCGGTGTTCATCTATGTGGCATGCCATGGATGACAAAGTTGCCAGATACGCGATCAATAGCAATGTAAACATGACCTGAAATAATTAAACAAATTTCCTTAAACTTCCTTATGTGCATTTTGTTAATATTAAAAGCTAGGCCTATCTTAAACCCATGGTTTAAACATTACCTCAATATGTGTAATATTCCAATTCTTTTTTTCAGAACTCAGTCTTTACGTCACATGTTAACCTCAACTTCTCAAATTTTTTAAAAATTATTTACTTTGTAGAATCACATGGTAAGTTTACTTATCTATATATATAATTCTCTTCGTGGTCGGACCCTGCGAGATAAGCTGCAAGTATGTTCAACAGATACTAAATTTAGAAAGCAGCGCACGACATTACTCCACCAATGCATCAAAAGGTGTGCATATTAAATATGCGCTGTAAAAAAAAAGTTATATGACGTCATTGTTTTCGCTGATATTTTAATTTTGTAAAAAGGGAACAATGTAAAAAGTTATCAAATACTTTGTGTACATTTCAGAAAATTTAATATTTCGTATTGATCAAACAAGGACAAGTTAGTTGGGATGTTGAAAAAGGTGGGTGCCGAAGGCGCCCTAAAAAAGTGCATTTTTTCAAAATAAATAGATTTCAGCTGAACACTTCCGTCATTTTATACGGGTGATACGCCGCGGGTCTCTCCAGAGTTCCTTCTTTTCATTCACTCACAGTCGTTTGCCCAAACCCACCCCATTTTGACAAACGTGTCTATCAGGAAGTCTTCACCCGTCACTAAATCATTAGCGGCGTATGCTACGCCGCGGGTCAGCTAGTTATAAATATTACGTCTTAATTTGGTGCACACATTGATTTAAAGCCAGACATAACACACTTATTTAACTTATATCAATAAAAACATAGTCTGTTTAAATAAATTAGCTTCCTTAATAAACTATTAATAGATCTAACTCGCAAAGTAGTTTACTGTCTCTTGTATAATCATTTTCAACTTAGAAAGACTATACTATTTTTTTTAAACGCCCTATGCTACACAATAAGAAATGAAATATCCCATTGAAGTCTTGGTCTTAGTACTACTTACTGTGCTACTGCTGTGTATGGTGAGTAGAACGTCTGAGGAACACACAAAGGAGGGAACTTTGCTTCGCGAAGCGAGCTTTTTATACGTATCATATGGTAGCCAATTTGCTTGAGTTTCCAATGACCATGTGACCAATCTGCGATTGGTCAGTTGATTAGCCCCTACCGCCAACCACCCGACTTCTGTAATACTCGGTGTGTGGGGAGTTGGTCATTTGTTGTCATGTGAAGGTCATCCTACAAGGTCAAGGCCCACGCATTCGTTTTATGACTCAATATAATCAAATGCCTCGCAATGACTCTACATATCTTTAAGCCCTTGTTGAAAGTGCGTGAAATTGAGTCGAGTGAGAGTTACATTTTATCACATGACATCTTCAATGTTTAAGATTATTTACTTTTAAAATAAGCATATTAACAAAATCATATTTTTCAGTAGGATTGTCAAATCTAATAAAATTTAAAAGACGTATTATCCACATGGACCAAATATGTAATTTGGGTTGATTTCTGAGCTTAAATTTTTCTTAGTTTTGTTTGAGTTTTAATTGTGCATGCGTATGTCTTGTATCAGGGAGATAAGACCTTCGTGTTACTTTGGGAGGGGTTTTGATTTGTTTCCTGAAACAAGATCACGGACACCCTGGCTGTCAAGACTTGCAATAAATTTATTTTTTTGTTTGGTAACCCAATATTTTGTTCTAAATATAAATGTTTAAAGAAATACAGATCATTGAGCGCTTTATTTCCTAATGTATGATTTATATCTACTTCTACTCTACATCGCAGCTAAGTTTTACTGCTTTAAGATTATTTTAGTGTTTGTTGTTGTTAGTCGAGAAACACTTTTTGTCGACACGTTCGTTGTTTAGTGAGTTATTTTTAAAACTACAGACTTACTCATATTACCTGTGTAATTATTTACAGTGAGCCCGGGGCCTTGCTGGGAAACAGCGCTATATAAATTTTCAATTTATTATTATTATTATCATTACCTGATTCATTGCCTTATTAGCATGTGTATTCCTAACTTCCTAAACACAGTACACGGTTAAAAACGCTACGTGGACTGTGAACAGCTAATATTCATTTCTTACAACCTACAACAAACAGAACCGTAACACGGTGATACCACATACAAACCACGTGGGGTAGTTACACTTACACGGTGCTACCACAGACAAACCACACGGGGTAGTTACACTTACACGGTGATACCACAGACAAACCACACGGGGTAGTTACACTTACACGGTGCTACCACAGACAAACCACACGGGGTAGTTACACTTACACGGTGATACCACATACAAACCACACGGGGTAGTTACACTTACACTTACATGGTGCTACCACAGACAAACCACACGGGGTAGTTACACTTACACGGTGCTACGACATACAAACCACACGGGTTAGTTACACTTACACGGTGCTACCACATACAAACCACGCGGGGTATTTACACTTACACGGTGCTACCACATACAAACCACACGGGGTAGTTACATTTACACGGTGCTACCACATACAAACCACACGGGGTAGTTACACGTACACGGTGCTACCACAGACAAAACACACGGGGTAGTTACACTTACACGGTGATACCACAGACAAACAACGCGGGGTAGTTACACTTACACGGTGCTACCACAGACAAAACACACGGGGTAGCTACACGTACACGGTTATACCACATACAAACCACACGGGGTAGCTACACTTACACGGTGATACCACATACAAACCACACTGGGTAGCTACACTTACACGGTGATACCACATGCAAACCACACGGGGTAGCTACACTTACACGGTGATACCACATACAAACCACACGGGGTAGCTACACTTACACGGTGATACCACATGCAAACCACACGGGGTAGCTACACTTACACGGTGATACCACATACAAACCACACGGGGTAGCTACACTTACACGGTGATACCACATACAAACCACACGGGGTATTTAGTTTGTGCTTGGTTTACCAACAGCTTTGACAACACCGAAAGTTGTGCCATGAAATGAAATCACTTTGACCCCATCCCCCCCCCACTCTTTTTGTAAAACAAACAAAATTGTTTGCACCTTTTTTGTCTTTTACCCACTATGAAACCCACAAGTCACTTGTAAAACAACAAAAAAAAACACCAAAACTTTGCCAAAGGGGGTTAAATGTAAATCCGACTGATAAACTAATAGTTATATATATTAAATAATTGAAATGACAGTTAGGGCGCCTGGTTACAAAGAGGGGTAATTTGTCTAGACGGACGTATTTCCAGTTACCAGACATTTGTCTGGAATCAACAACTTCAAGAAGTTTATTGGTTATTTCCTGAATGATGTAGTAAAGCAAAAACGACAATAAGAGACATGCATAATTTATAAGTTAGAAGAGATTGATCATGTTGTATCTACCGTGCAATAACATACCTTTCATAAAAGCACTAAAAAGCACCAATCTTGATCCATTTAATATCATTTTCTACGAGACAACGGCAGCCCTAACTAAATAGTAGGGCTAATGATATTGTTTAAAACTTTTCCATTAAGATGTGATTTACAAGCCTATGAGAGCTTGTATTATTGACATTTCTTAATAAAAATATATATTCTATGTAAAATAAAATGACATTAAAAAAAAATTTCAAAGCAAAATTTTTTTATAAATAATGTTTGTATTACATAATTGAAACTGTGAAAGTTTTTTTTTACTTTATTATATATTGATGTCTTGTTGTGTACTTAGCTGATCACTTCATATTCAGCTATACATTATATTTCATGTAAGTGGCAAGCCACTTGACTTCGCCCCTTTTGCTGGGGGATAATATACCAATGAATTGCTTTGTTTCTTTTACCATGGTTGTAGATTGAGTTAGATTAAAAGAAAATGATGAAAATAGTTCATTTTTATATTTGAAATGTTAATGAAAAATTTCCATTAAAGATAAGAAATAAAATATATTCAATTCACACTGTTGCACATTTGACTAAATACTTAATGATGATTTTATTATTAGTTCAAATACTAAGATAATTACATATTTCAAAAACTGTTCGAGACCATGCTAAAACATTCCTTAATATCTCATCAATTTTATATTGAAACATTAGCTTGTATTTTTTACTGAAAGACTAGCGGCCCTGAAACGCGTTGCAACGATCTCAGAATATCGCAATAAATTCAAACCTCATTATTACGTGAGAAAGTTGCTTTTATAAAACTAGTTACAGCTTGCTGTCGTATTATTGTTTTTAATTTTTTTTCATTTCTAAAAATGTGAATTAAACAAACGCCTACATTGCTCAAGACTTCCTATATTTTTCTTTTCATTTACATAAAATTTAATTTCTTCCTGTCCTATTGACTATCTCAGTCTAACATTATTAACGCACTTTTAAGGCTTAGCTTCTTTTGAACGAGACATGAATTATGTTCTTTATGTTTCTCTGCTATAGATGCTTTAATTTCTTGTTTTATTTTTTGCGGTGGTTGCCTTAGTAGACGGATAAAATTATGGCGAAGAAAGCATTGATTAAAAGTTTAAGGCAATAAAAATAGCAAATGAAATTTCCTGATCATCTTTGCCGACTATAAACCAAAGAAATTTTCTTCCGGTTTTGGAGTCTATTGCATTGCAAGTTATGAATTATATGTTGCATTTCATGGTTTAGTATAATGTTGCAATGACTTTAAATAAAATGATACATTTAGCATGTGTCTACATCCGTTAATGAATTTAAGATTTTGGTATAATATTATGCACACACATTAGAATAATTATTATTTTACTTTACTCCAATAAAGTTCTTCATCTTTTACTTTCAAGTATTCTTTTTGCATGTTTGCACTTAATGAACTATTTATGGTATATTATTGTTGTAGTCGACTAATGTAAATATGACAAATAAATTTATGATTACTTATTATTATATAAGCAAACACTAGAAGAAAACAACGTACAAACAATCTTCAGAGTTATTTGTATACCTCAAAAACACCTACAATATAAAAAACATATTTAAATAAAAATTTTAATAGCTTTTTTTGTTTTTGAATCATATATCTTATATTCAGACAACATTTTGTCTTATTTATTTTATATCGAGATAAAATTGGCTCTTATGTTAATAAATATATTTAACTAGAACAAGCACAAGATGTGTGCCAATATTCCATTGTTAGGGTCAACCAATAACAATTTATTTTTGTCAACCAATGGTTGTAAAGTACGGGGACAGCGGCAGATAACAACTGCAGTGTACACGCACCGAGACCAACAATGCATTGATGATCCCCCCTTCCCCTCGATGTTCACTCGCGTTTTATAAAAATATTTCTTTGTGCTGCCATTTGTGCCCGTTCTTCCCCCCCCCCGTTTTGCACTCTCTATGAGCATGTCAGCTGCATATGCTATACTGCGGGTCGTAACTAGTATCTTATATTCAAACAACTTTTTGTCTTTTATATCATTTATCCAGACAAAATTATGTCTTATACATCTTAAATCCACTCAACATTTTGTCTTATATATATTATATCTCGATAACATTTTGTCTTGTATATCTTATAAACAGACACAATTTTTCGTATATATCTTATATCCAGACAAAATTTTTCTTATATATCTGATATCCAAACATTTTGTCTTATGTATCTTAAATCCAGACAAAATTTTGTCATACATACATAGCACATACAGACAACATTTTGTTTTATATATCTTAAATTCATACATTTTGTCTTATATATCTTATATATAGACACAATTTTGACTTGCATATCTAATATCCAGACAACATTTTGTCTTATATATCTTATAACCAGACAACATTTAATATAATATATCTAATATCCGTACAAAATTTTGTCTTATATATCTCATATAACAATAAGATACAGACATAATATTTTAATTAAAAGACATTGATAGTGACATATCTGGCGTGCATTAAAATCCCTTTCTGCTCCGCACCAAAAAGCACCGGTCCTCATCTATGATTTTCTACGAGAGACAACTTAGGCGGAAATATTAAAGAGGGTTGAATATAGTATTTTGTGACTTCAATTAAGTTGTAATTGACAAGTATGTATATGAGATATAGTATTATTGACATTATTTGCTAAAGTTTTACATATTATGTATACTAAAATTATATCTAGCTACATTTTTTTTCGGAGAACAAATTTGTTTCAAAATTGACTTTAAAACAAAAATAAAAACCAAGATTTGTTAATTATGTTTTTCAGATATATTAATAACTAGTTGTGTCCTGTGCTATTGTATACTTATATAAAAAATTTCAGATTTTCTGTAAGTGGCACGCCACTTAACTTCGTCCCATTAAAGGGGGATCATATTCCAATGAATTACTTTGTTTCCTAGTACCATTGTTGGGGACTTAGATTAAAACAAGCTGATGAAATTATTTCATTATTTTATGTTATATATATTTGATGTAAAATAGTTATTTTAATTAAGAAATAAAATTGATTCAATTCACTCGGTCTTTGTTGGACATTTGACTAAAAATAAAATGATGATTTTATTATTAGTTTAAACTCTAAGCTACTTCGACTTTTCACTGCACGAGACCAAACTAAAACATTTCTTAAAATCTCATCAATTTTTCATTGATACAGCCTCAGCTTATCTTGTATTCTAGAAAGATATTAATAGCAAGTCTAAGGACTGCAGACATTTTATAACAGCTGTTCAATCTATACACGCAAAATAATGTGTTAATAATTTGAAAAGTGGACTCAATACATTTATAACTGTTTAGGAAGAAGGACATTTGATATTTAGCATTTTATGAAAACATTTTTAACAATAAGACAGTGACAACTATATATATTTTTAACAAAATATAATGTAGTATAATGTTTGAGTTTTAAAGCGTTCAAGCTTTGTATTATAGAAAAACATTTAAATATTTAAAAGAAATATATATATTTTTTGTATGATTTTACTCTGTTCAAGACATCTATACATCGGTAATCTAAATAAATAAAAAAAATGTTGATATCATGGCCTCTACTCTGTAAATGATTTAATCACAATAACTAAGTCTAAATGCGACTCTTCCAGTTTATTTTTATCTTTTAGTTTTCATTAAAATGAATCCACGTTCACAAACAACATTTAAGTTTAATGCCCTAGATGTACTATAAAAACACGTCAGAAGAACAATACTAACGAAATGATAAACACTTTGGCAACAAAACACCGCCTTCGTATTGAACATCATTAAAGGACAATGTAAATGATGGCCTAGCCTGAATTCTTGGATGATGTCTTCCAACCGATAGTGGCATCCCTTCCTACGTACATTAAGGACACCAACCATGCCTTACGGACATTCGACTCTCTGAGCATCAATCCAAAAGAAAAGCACTATCTGTTCCTCCTTGATGTATATTCCCTCTATACATCCATTCCCCACAACGACGGCCTTCTGGTTGTGCATTACTTTTTGGACAGACAACCTCACCTCAATATACCTACACACGCCTTACTACGTTTGGTGCAATTGGTCCTAACCCTCAACTCGTTTGAGTTCAACGGCCAGTTCTTTTACCAAATCAGTGGGGTCGCCATGGGGACTAAAATGGAACCAAGCTATGCTTGCTTGTTCATGGGCCATTTCGAGCACAGAGTAGAACAAGAATACACTTGTCGCCTCCCCGAATTTTATAAGAGATACATTGATGACGGCATTGGGGTCACTCATATGGAGAGGAGTGAACTTGACACGTTCATCAACTTCGTTGATTCTTTCCACCCCTCCATTAAGTTCACTCACACGATTTCCGAACTATCGGTTAATTTCCTGGACATTACTGTAACTCTCCAGAAAAACTGCCTCCTCACTTGGGCCTACTTAAAACCTACGGACAGCCACTCTTACCTACTCTATCCCTCTTGTCTTTGCAAATCCTGTAAGGATTCTATTCCCTTTTCACAACTTCTTCGCCTCCGTAGGCTGTGTCAATTTAATGAGGACTTTTTGGAAAAGGCGTTGGAAATGGTGGAGTTTTCTTGATAAAGGTCTTACCCTGAAGCTATACTTCAATCTGCACTTCAGCGAATTAAAAAATTCATTCGTGCCAACGCCTTTGTATCACATTCCAGTGATAGTAATGAAAGGAGCAAATTGGTGCTCACATACCATCCCCACAACATCAGAGCCAAGGAAATATTTTTGAAAAACCGCACGATCCTCCTCGCGGACCCTGAGACAAACAACATATTTTCCACCCAACCCCCTATTGTATTCAGGAGGGACAAAAATCTGCGAGACTCATTGGTTCGTAGCTGTCTGCTTATTCCGTCCTTCCTTGTGGGCACCAAGCCATGTGGTCGTAATCGATGCAAGACATGTCCCTTTGTTAGTTACCCAGACGGACCAGATTGTCTTCCCTAAGAGGATATTCAAGATTAGGAATGGCTATCTTTGTACCAGCCGCAATGTGGTCTACACCATTATGTGTAACCGCTGTCCTTTGAAGTACATTGGTGAGACGGGGAGGTTACTCTCCTGCCGTATCGATGAGCATGTACGTGCCATTAAACAAGACAAAGAGTGTCCTGTCTCCCGAAACTTCAATGGACGTGACCACATGGGCGTCGATAACATGTCTGTCACCGCCTTGGTTTCTTATACAAACACACCCGGCCGGGTCAATCTGGAAAATAGACTAATCCATGAGTATGGGACTCTTACACCACATGGGATCAACGTTGTGTTCGCACTTAAAAGCTGATTGATTGGCCACACCCACCCTTTCCTTTCCTATATAGGCTCTTACTTTTCTCTCCTTACTTTATCCCTACTGGACTACTTGTATTTCTCCGCAGCTAAGTGTTTTTTTATTATTATTATTTCGTTTTATTCGTTTCATTTGTGTACTATTTGTTCTTTGAGGAAGGCCCTTTGTCGAAACATTCGCTGTTGTGTTACATCCTGTCAGGCATACTAATACCCTGTTTTTTATATTATAAATTTACCTAGCCTGGAGCATGGCTATGTGCGAACATTAATTACTTGATTAAAGAAGAAAGGAAACATCACACCATTCCAAGCAGCTACCATAACATCTCTATAACATAGTGCATATGAAAGTTAACTGAGAGAATGATGCACTACATCTAGGTCCCGCTACTAGTCCTTACACTACTAAGTCCCGCTACTAGACCTTACACTACTAGGTTCCACTACTAGACCTTACACTACTAGGTCCCACTACTTTTCCTTACACTACTAGGTCCCGCTACTAGTCCTTAACTACTAGATCCAATTACTAGTCCTTAAACTACTAGGTTCCGTTACTAGTCCTTACACTACTAGGTCCCAATATACATCCTTTCACTACTAGGTCCAACTACTTGTCCTTTCAGTAATACGTCTTGCTACTACTCATTTAGTGCATGCAGCAATAACTTAAATAACGAATGTGTGGTCCTTGCCAAATGGACTCCACTCGCCCAACTGGAACCGGTGGAAATTAAGAAGGTCACTAATACGGTGCATTTTAGTTTATGTTTGATGGCAATGGCTGGAGAGCTTATTGTATCATGTGAGAAGACAACTGTTTCTACAAGATGATATCCAAAGTCAGGATCTAACACAATGTCAATGCTAGAAACCTGATGAACACAAACGTATCTCTGCAGCGTTTAAACAAGGTGAGAACGACTAAGGCACAGCAGACAATCAGTAATAAAGCCATATCACCGCATAAATATAATTAGTGGAGGAGCACATTTCGGGAGTGATATCTAAGAAAATGTTATGACGATCCATAGTGAAAGCGAGATTATAGAATATGTCTATATGTGGACTACACAGAGTACATAGATAAAGTGTGGGTCACGCTTATTCATTATCCCACATCCAGAAATCTTTTGATATATAAATTAAATCTCAATTTCTGCCAGGTAACCATGAATCTTGACGACCAACATAAGACCGTCATTGTTACCCTATGAAGTTTAATTCAATTCCAAAGTTCAATGTAATTTAGTTTGACATAAATTATTTTTCAATTCCAAACTGGGTGGACTCATTGACATCCTTGGCCTCGGGAACAAATCCCAGCTTTCACCCGTGAAAATCGGTACACCAGCCAAGCGCGCATGCCACTCGACCACAACAAAAGTGCAGCTTACTATGATATTCTTCTGTAGGCTAATGAGATTAAGAAAAATATTTAGAAAAAGTTGAATGAGATAATTTATATTGTACTAAGGGCTTATTGGAGGCAGGATAATCCTAACAAATATTTGAAATTGTATCCCTATTAAGAGGGATCGAAATGAAGTGGTGTACCACTTTAGTAAATATAGATTAGTTTTCTATACAAAATGAATGCCAGCCTCTTTGAGGTTACTGTCATTATAAAAGTGAGTTAAGCATAAATATTACTAAATATAAAGAGTGTATACTTTTCATAATTTGAATTAAACACGATTTTTAAATCTATGTTGTCAGTCAATGCTATGTTGCTATGAATCCAGCTAAGTTATAATAATGGACTAATTAATGTAATACATGATAATAAACATAAATCTCTTTAAATATTTAGTTATATTTTAATAAACTTTAAAAAAAAATATTCATATTAATAATCATTCATAGAAGTTTACTCTATTAAAACTTTATGAAATGCGCATCTGTACGGCGTTTTGTGGAGCGACAATGACAAGAAATGCGCAGAAATTAAAAAAACAAAACTTTTCTTTTTTGTATGCAAAAAATAACAATAAACAAATTTTCGTTTTGCCAGTCTGGAATTAGGACGTGGAAATAGGTAACCTAATCAAACAAGGAAAACAAACACTCTATATACATTTAAAAAAAAGTAATATTTATACAAGTTAGACATTAAAAATTGATAAGCATTTGACGTCATAATCTGCTTTATAAAATGAGCTTCTATTATAGATAAATTTCGGTAATTTACCTACCATTACATTGTAGTGTTTACAAGTGTAGTTTTTTCAATCAAAATTTTAAATAATTAAACCTTCTCCTTAATTAATTTTTTTAAAGTTGAATTTTTTTTTCGAATGTATTATATTTATATAAACAACTTATTGTTTGCTGACCCGGTGCGGTAGCTCATGATGTCACCCCCTCACGACTTACCACATACATCTTCTGCAAGTCTGCCAGTACAAATTACGGCAATATAAGAAATTTATCATTTAGGTATCACCCTTCGTGATTGTATCAACCCTTGTGATTGTATCACCCCTCTTGATTGTGTCGCCCCTCGTGATGGTGTGGCCCCTCGTTATTGTATCCCCCCTCGTGATGGTAGCATCCCTCGTGATGGTATCACCCCTCGTGATGGTAGCATCCCTCGTGATGGTGTCACCCCTCGTGATGGTAACACCCCTCGTAAGACATGAAATAAATAAATATTAGTTATATTAAATGTGAAATTTAAATAACACAATTTATATGACATTTGAGTACATACCAGGTTTATTTAAAAAAAAACCTTTTAATGAAAACAGACGCTCATTTTTTTAAAAGTAATATTTATTTTTGCAGTAAAAAAAAATCCAATATTTTTTGTTAAGGGTGTTGACCATAAAGTTTATATTACAAAGGCAATACATGGGTGTAAGTATGTAAGTGTTTGTTTTATTTCAAGACAACGAGAAAACAAAACAAACATCAGTCCGTGTGAAAGTCTGATACTTTCCAGAATATTCCAGTTCAGAGCAAGTCACAAAAGGCTTTCTGTTTAAATGAATATTATAATTGTTCATCCAGGGCCGTTATGAGGCAATGTTAACTATCTCCAAGAATTCTGTGACGGCAAACAAATTATTGACTTCAAAGATGCAAACCTTTAATGCTTTACACTCCTGGCGATAATTTATTTGTTTTATATTTTTATCATCGTTAGAGTGTTGTGTTATTTGAAGTAGATTTAAATTAATTTTCACAAACCGTGCGGCACCTCACTATTTCAAAACTAGTCATATAGGAAAAACATTTTTTTTTAATTACATATCAAATTGTTATAAAATGTTTAATTATATAGCGTGAGTATGGATGTGAGTTTAAAATTAATTATAGTTCTATTTGCAAAAATATGTTGTCATAGTTCTTATAGTATATCTTGGGATTAGTATACAAGTGGTTTACTTTTACTCAATATAAATAATTTATTTGATATTAAATTTAATTTTGTAAATGATGTTTTTGTTTGGATTTTAATCTTGACGGTTGAGTTTTTTTTAATAACAAACTAAATAAAAAAAATATTTTTGGTTAAAAAATTTTAGGAATTTAATTTATTTTAAATAAGCATATATAAATACACATTTCTAAAAGAAAAAGAATTTGTATTTTAAAAAAACAGCCACATTGTGTTATAATATCGAAAGTGCATAAAAATGGTATTTCCGACCAGCTCCGCACCATAAAGCACCGTGCTGGTGTAATTACCATGAAAATGTTCTAGAGCAAACATAGCTTTCAAGATTGCTTATCATTTTTAAAATGTAACTATATTATATAATAAAACCTATGAGACTAAGTATTAATTATGAATGCTACTTAATTATCATTTTAAATGTAACTGAAAAGATTGTACATCATTATACCATGTGAATGACAAAATAGATTTCAAAATATCAAGCATATGAAATAATGTAAACTATGCATTTTCTATATATACTCTAATATATATGTTATCTAGCTGATCTGCCATATTGATTAAGTATATTTGAAATTTTGTAATCTAAGTGACAAGTCACTTGAACTCGATCCTTTTTATTAAGGATACATTTTCAATAAAGATATTAGGCTTATCTTACCCACGATAACCTTTAGTCCAATATTAACAAGCACATTTTAGCAATTGCAGTAACAATACTTGCCAGAATCCTCCTAAATCACCTTAAGGCATATATGGATCAGAATATAGTACCAGAAAGCCAACGTGGTTTCCGGAAAGAACGTGGGACCATCGAAATGATTTTTGCAGCAAGGCAGTTGCAGGAAAAGTGTCAAGAGCAGACTATGAACCTAGTTTCCATTTATATAGACCTGAAAAAACCTTCGACACAGTCTGCAGAGGGTCTATGGAGGATTATGGCCAAGTGTGGGTGTCCAAATAAGTATATAGCCATTGTAAGGAAATTCAATGATAGTATGCAGGCTTGGGTCCAGGACAACGGAGAGGCCTATAAACAATTCCCTGTCACAAATGGCGTTAAGCTAGGCTGTGTTCTGGCCCCAACATTGTTTAGCCTCATGTTCTCAGATATGCTTACAGAGGCCTTCATGGACAGCAATAAAGGAATTGACATAAGGTATTGCACTGATGGTCGTTTGTTCAACCTTGTTGCAAAATTAAAGGTCATATCAAACAGCATCCTTGACCTTCTTTTTGCTGATGACTGTGTCCTTAACGCTGGCCCTGAAAAACAAATGCAACTAAGCGTTGATACATTTTCAATTGCATGCTCTAACTTTGGTCTCACTATCAGCGCAACGAAGACAGAAGTCTTATACCAGCCGGCCCCAGGCAAATCCTATACTGAGCCTAAAATAATCATCAATGGCAATAAAATCAACACAGTGAGTCGCTTTAATTACCTTGGCCTCACACTGTCTCAGAAGGCAGATAATAATCAAGAGGTGAACGCGAGAATCTCCAAAACCAGCACATCATTTGGCAGATTGCATGACAGTTTCTGGAACAGAAGTGGAATAAGCACCCAAACAAAACTAAACGTATACAGAGTTGTAGTGCTCCCCACCTAGCTATATGCATGTGAAACTTGGACTGTATACCAACGCCATGCGAGGTTGCTGAGCCCCTTCCACACCAAAAGCCTAAGAAAAATTCACAAAATAAAATGGTAGGAAAAAGTTCAAGACACCGAAATATTAGCCAGGTCAGGACTACCCAGCATCCACACTAGCTTCATGCAGAGCCAAATAAGCTGGGGGGGTCAAGTAGTGCGCATTCCCAACCATCGCCTCCCCAAGAGGCTCATCTATGGTGAACTGACTGCAGATCATAGAGCACGCGGAGGTCCAAGGAAGCGATACAAGGATGCACTTTAAACTGCACTAAAGACCTTTGACATTAGACATGAATCCTGGGAAGCAGAATACAGTAACCGAGCCCACTGGCGCTCAATGATACGGAATGGCGCAGCTGTCTGTGAGGCATCTAGACAATATGCTGCAAAGACAAAGCGTCAAGCCAGGAAGGACCATAAAAAAAAACCCTTGAATGGTTCCCATCAATCTCCTATCCAACTTGCGAAAGCCAATTTCAAGCTAAAATAGTGTTAATAAGCCAGCAAAGGACAAACTTGGCGGCTTAGTACAGGTCAAACAGAAATATGACGAGAGTGGTCATCGTCACCTACGGCGGACGAACAACAACAACAAAACAACGAACAAGCACATTTTACTGGCTTGTGATATAATTATTAAATGTAGGAGTGATTTAAACAGTAAATGAAAGTACACAATTTACAAATAACCTTACATGTGTTACCCAAATGACTTCATTTTAAATACTAATCTTATATATATTTTTTTTAAAGAGAAATTTCGATACCTATTATAAAAGTATGATATGAAACATGTACATATTTCAAATCTAACATGATATTTTTTGTAATAAAGAGATTAGTAATACAAGTATTTTAGGAAGGTTCTTAATAAGACGAGAATGAAGAATGTAGACATTTTAAAATAACCATGTAATTGAGATACCTTGTAACGTTTCGGATTGTGGTTGTTGTTTAGTAAATTGAAATTGTCATCTTTACAACCTGCGCTTCCGGGTATTTGTATACAGAAAGCCTAATACACGTGGGGAAATATCTTTAAGGTGATACTCCCTTGATGAGGCTTGCAATGGATAAATTGAGCGGGTCCTAGGAGTTTAGATCTCAACCACAAAAGGGAATGTGAAATATTTAAAGCAAAATGTTCAATCCATAAGATTTTAAAAAAAACGATGTAAATTAAGTCTATATATATTCTGTATAATAAAATCTTACCATAATAAATTAAGTACTATACTTTAATATATAAAAAAATAAAAATGTTCATATAAAAAACAGATATTTTTCTGATTCAGAAAATTTAACTACTACCACAGGTTTCTAGAAATTTCTTCAGTTGTTAATTTAATTGTCAACGATATCCATCTTCGAAAAGAGTAACAAAAATGCGAACTTCATGGCCACTGGTCTCATATGATTTAATCCCCTTAGAAAAGTCTAATTGTAACTCCTTAAGTTTATTTGGATCTTTTAGTTTTCATTGAAATTAATTCATGTTCACAAACAACGTTTAGTACAAGAGATTTAGTACAAACAGACATCAGAATAATAATTTCGTAGATTGATCCTGAATAATAAAACACATTGAACTCTCTAAGTGAAAGCCAACTCACATTTTCTGTAAGAACAAACCTTAAGATAGTAATCAATTAGTGGTGGTAAAATGACGTCATAGCTTGAAATATGTCAAACAAAGCTGAGTGCTCTAAAGTTTGCCATCTCACCTTATTGTTTTCCAAAAATTGAAAGCAAAGGTGAAAATTAATTGATTAAAAAATGTCAACTTTAGTCTCTCTTCTGACGTAGTCTTAATCATTATAGCAACATTAAAAACTGTATGTCTTATTTTTACCATACTTCTGGCCAAGTAGTGTATTGAATACTTCTTTTCCAAATATATTAGACCTTGAAGGTGTTTGAAACACATTGCATTAAACAACCAAAATACTTCATTTAATTTTACTGTTTGGCTCAGTTAGGAACTTTAAACAATGTATCTCTAACGGTCTGTTAATTTAATTGAATTTACAGCAATATAAGTCAAATGAAACACTTCAAAATTACTAAATATACTTTTACTTATTTAGGTAGTTCAATGAAAAGTGAAACTGCGATTGTGCAAATTAAACACTAACTGGATAACATCTACACATCGCCAGTTGTTAGAGACTTAAGTCTAATGTGTTAACAGATTGTTAGTAGTTTAAAATTCTTAGTCGCCATTAGTTTTGGGGCAGGATGTATCAACATGTTTTTCACCTGTTCTCTTCAATTACTTTTGTTGTAGCCTCACATTGAAATTACTTTGGCTGTAGTCTCACATTGAAAGTACTTTTGTTGTAGTCTCACATTAAAACTACTTTTGTTGTAGCCTCACATTGAAATTACTTTTGTTGTAGTCTCACATTGAAATTACTTTTGTTGTAGTCTTACATTGAAATTACTTTTGTTGTAGTCTCACATTCAAATTACTTTTGTTGTAGTCTCACATTGAAATTACTTTTGTTGTAGTCTCACATTGAAATTACTTTTGTTGTAGCCTCACATTGAAATTACTTTTGTTGTAGTCTCACATTGAAATTACTTTTGTTGTAGTCTTACATTGAAATTACTTTTGTTGTAGTCTCACATTCAAATTACTTTTGTTGTAGTCTCACATTGAAATTACTTTTGTTGTAGCCTCACATTCAAATTACTTTTGTTGTAGCCTCACATTAAAACTACTTTTGTTGTAGCCTCACATTGAAATTACTTTTGTTGTAGTCTCACATTGAAATTACTTTTGTTGTAGTCTCACATTGAAATTACTTTTGTTGTAGTCTCACATTGAAATTACTTTTGTTGTAGCCTCACATTGAAACTACTTTTGTTGTAGTCTACATTGAAATTACTTTTGTTGTAGCCTCACATTGAAATTACATTGAAATTACTTTTGTTGTAGTCTCACATTGAAATTACTTTTGTTGTAGCCTCACATTGACATTACTTTTGTTGTAGTCTCACATTGAAATTACTTTTGTTGTAGTCTCACATTGAAATTACTTTTGTTGTAGCCTCACATTGAAATTACTTTTGTTGTAGCCTCACATTGAAATTACTTTTGTTGTAGCCTCACATTAATATTCCTTTTTACGGGCTTTGATTGGGTTGGGAGTATTTTTCTTTGCTGTAAATTTTATGTTAGTGCCATGGTAGATTTGTTTCTGGGTATCTTGTATGTCTTGAAAGATTTGCTGATCAAAACCATTGAAGATTTCAAACTGGTTTAAAATATAGAAATGTGTAAATATTTGTCACGATCGTGTACAATAAAATGGAGATTAAAACTATTTATGAAAAAATGATTTTTTGTCACGCTTCACTACTGTAATGCAAATTTGGAGTATAATGCTGAATGGTACTTTTAATTGACCAATCAAGTTTTTATGAACCTTTCATTTACCCAGTGTCCAAATCTATACTAATGTTTTTATAGCTCATATCATTCAAATGACAGTCCGGGCCCTCGGCCCACAAAGGAAGGGTAATTTATTTTAAAAAAATAATATCTTACAAGTTAGCCTGTTTTGTGTGTATAAACAACTTTAAATATTTGATTGGTTATTTGCTAAATCATGCAGTAAAGCACAAACAACAATAAAAGACATAGAAAATATTTTAATTAAAAGACATTAATAGTGTCATATCTGGCGTGCATTAAAATCCCTATCGGCACCGCACCAAAAAGCATCGAACCTGATCTATCTAATGTGATTTTGTACGAGAGATAACTTAGGCGATAAGATTAAAGAGAAGTTAATATATTTTTGTCAATTTTGTTTAAGTTGTAATTTATAAGTCAATGAGAGATAGTGTTATTGACATTATTTGCTAAAATGTTGCATATTATGTTTACTCAAATTATATCTAGCAACATTTTTTTTCAAAGAAAAAATTTGTTTCAAATTTATATTTAAAACAAAAAAAAAGACTATGAAATGTTTGTTATTTCTTTCATATATATTTATGTCTAGTCTTTGCTACACTGAGTTTGCTTAGTGCGTTTGATGTATCACTTTACATAAGTGGCACACCACTTAAATTCGCCCCCTTTTAATGGGGAACAATATTCCATTGAATTATTATGTTAATCTTACCCTAGTTATAGACTGAGTTTGATTAAAACAAGCAGATGAGATTAGTTCGTTATTTTATATTTTAAATATTTCATTTAAAATAGTTTTTTTTATATAACAAATAAAATTGATTCAATTCACTCTGTCTTTGTTGGACATTTGACCAAAAACGTAATGATGATTTTATGATTAGTTTAAACTCTAAGCTACTTCGACTTTTTAAAAAAGAAATCTTCACGAGGCAAAGCTAAAATATTTATTAAAATGACAATTTTTATGATAAAGACTGACCTTATCTTTTATTCTAGAAAGATATTAATAGCAAGTCAAAGGACAGGAGACATTTTATAACAGCTGTTAAATCTATACACGTAAAATAATGTGTTAATAATTTGGAGACTGGACTCAATACGTGTATAACTGTTTTAGACAGATAGAAGTTTGGTATTTAACAATTTATAACAACAAGAGAGTGAAGACGTATATATATTTTAACAACGGATACTGTAATATATTGTGTGTTGATTGAAGCCTTGTAGTTTTTCTTTACATAAAATATTTTTTTTTATTTTTTGTATGACATCCACAAGTACATAGCGAAATTTAAACCTTACACTTCAGCAAATATTAAAATTACTGTAAAATATATAGTCTCTAGTCAACTAGTTTTTAACAAAGTTGTAAGAAAATATAATATATCTTCTTATTATAAATTTGTTTGTTACAAATTTTCTAAAATGTTCAAAATTATAAATACAATTATTATAAAATGTCTCACAATTCTCTTATTACTAAACCCTCTATCTACCAGTGTATTATTTATAGGACAGGCAGAGAAATGCAGTTATCTGAAAACAAATAGCTCAGATAGATCATGGGTCATTCCATTGTTTTATTGAGATGACATGACATATCTACAAAAGTACACATTCCAAATATCTTATTCAGATGACATGATATATCTACACAAGTACACATTCCAATGTCTTTTTCAGATGACATTATATATCTACACAAGTACACATTATAATGTCTTATTGAGATAACATGATATATCTACACAAGTACTTATTCCAATGTCTTATTCAGATGACATGATATATCTACACAAGTACACATTTCAATGTCTTAATCAGATGACTTGATATATCTACACAAGTACACATTCCAATGTCTTTTTCAGATGACATTATATATCTACACAAGTACACATTATAATGTCTTATTGAGATGACATGATATATCCACACAAGTACACATTATAATGTCTTATTGAGATGACATGATATATCTACATAAGTACACATTTCAATGTCTTAAGCAGATGACTTGATATATCCAAACAAATACACATTCCAATGTTTTATTCAGATGACATGATATA
>CALYLW010002546.1:0-42306 GCA_944989445.1 Ampullaceana balthica
GTTAATAAAGGAAAGAAAAACGTTTGAATACATTGTATCTGAACATCCCCTACAGACAGTCATTTTATTTACACAGCTAGAAGAAACAACTGTCAAAAGAAGAAGTATAGGTACAAAAAAAAACCTCGAAAAATACGAGACATATAAAAACCAACGGTTATGACAATTAAAAGAATGATTTTAATTAATGTCCACTCAAATTGAAAGCAACCTTGTAAACATAGATGACGTTAAACAAAAGATTTGCGTATTGATATCATTATAATAGTTTGATTTGCTGGACTTTAAATACGATCTTTTTTGTATTGGCTAAAATAAGTAATGTCTTTATTTAAACAATGGCAAGCAAGATATGAGATTTGATTATTGACAAAATGAAAGAAAATGGGGGACTATAGAGAAATATCAGAATAAAGAAGTAACTTATCTAGCGTCATGCAAAGCGGTTTAATATGTAGCTTATTAGTTTAGCATTTTTGAATATTTTACTTTTGTTTTGAAAAAAAAAGAAATGTCAACTCATTTTATATTTAACACATCTCTCTCGTTTTCTCTCTCTCTCTCTCTCTCTCTCTCTCGCTCACTCTTTCTCTCGCGCACTGTTTCTCTCGCTCCCTCTCTCTCTCTTTCTCTCTCTCACTCTCTCTCTCTTTCTCTCTATTATTATTTCTATCTCGCATATGAATGTCATTCAAGCATGTTATAAAAGTGAAACCTCAAAAAATAATAAATGTGTCAAGTATAATGTTAAGTGAGAACTAATGCATGTATTATTTACCATACAGTAAAATTTAATAATGCTTAAGTAAAGCATTATACCAGTTTATTACTGCTTTAGTAATATATCAATAATCACGTTTAAATATATTCGTCATTTCGTAACATATTTGTAATACAGAATTTAAATGAATATTAGACGCGTCGCCATCCAACACAAATCGTGCTTCATTAAAAATAGATGTCGGCATGGAAAGCAGACAAAACAACATAAGCAGATAAACCAACATAAGCAGACAAACCAACATAAGCAGACAAACCAACATATGCAGACAAAATAACTAGCAGACAAAACAACATAAGCAGACACAACAAAGCAACAAAACACATAGCAGACTAACAACATAAGCAGACTAACAACATAAGCAAATTCCAGCAAGGTCAACCTTACTATTCCTCTTGCTTCATAAGTTTAAGATTAACACAGATACAAACGAATTGCGCATATTTAAAAATAAAAATGATTTGCGATACAGGAACAGACGTTTCTTTGGAACAATCTTGAACGCCACGTCACCGAAGGCACACCGCGCTGCAGATAAATGTTAGGAAATACGACAAGCAACATTGGGGAAGTCTACCCTTGTTTCCAACACTTTTAGTCTTGTCCAGTTCTATTCAGTACAGTACAAAGCAGATCAGAATATGTATTATGTAGATAAATAAAGGAAAGACGTCATGATATGTTTCTTTTTAAAAACTGAAGATAGACATATGCCTTTATCACCAGTAACATGTAAAAGGTATGAGGGGAAAAAAACATTGCACATTTTTTTATTAACTAATTTTTAAAGAAAAAAAAACATAATTGCCGAACTCAAAATAATTAATCATAATGATTTGTTTACAGAGCAGGGTAAAAAAATCGTAAATGTTCGAAGGGGTTTGCAAAGCAACAAAAAAAAAGTATCTTATCAAACTTCTATTTACTATTTATAAAATGATAATTGCCTGTTGTTTTTGATTGAATCAAGTTTAAAATAAAAATTACGCTGGTTTTATTTATATTTGTATATACTGAAATTCTTAATCAACAATAGACAAAATATCATAAGATTTCATAAATTTAAAACTAGTTATCTGCAACAAGGTCCCCACAAATCTTGGCCATGCCCCATTATTTTAGATGTAGGCAACGAGGAGTTAAATAATGTTGTATATCAAAATAAAATGTTTAGGACAACGAGAGGATCATTTTCGAATAAAATTGGATACTCCTTTCCTTCATTGCAAAATAGTTTATAATTATCATTTAAACAAAAAATAAAAAAAACAACTTTACTGATTGAGAAAAGTGTTAAACTTAACTGACAGCTAAAGACCAATAGAATTTCTAAAATAATTATGCATCCATTTATTACTATATATACTCATGTTTCCAAAGGGTTAAATTCAGGCCTAGGAGGGAGGGGAGTAATATTCTGGCATATGTCATTTTAACCCCTGGGGGTATATTCTGGACAGGGTTTTAATAGCATGTTACACCGACACAATTTCACACTCTTTTTTTAAAAAGCCTAGTTACAAATAGATATTGAAAATTTAATGAGCTTTTATTTAATTTAAAGGCATTTTTAAAAACATGAAACGATTCCATATATTAAACATATGAACACATGAACACGATTCAAATAAACAAGAGAATATCTTACAATCGAATTCAAGGAGTGCTATAAAGATTATAATTCTCTAAGAAAAAAAGCTTTGTCCCTTTAAATATTTAAGACTTATTCTACATCCATTTTGAGGATGGGAAAAGAAGATAAAACTTGTTGGAAGTTTATCAGATATTTCATTTCGTGTGTGATAAAGACTAATTTTATTTTCATTTTTTTTAACTAGATAATTATAAAAAAACAAAAAATATTTTAAAAAATTGTGAAAGTTACATCATATTAAATTTTAATGTCATTAATATTTTTTGTATTGGTTCAAATCTCCTTAAAGGTAGAGATTTGTTTCCGGTGCCATGGGTGCCCTTGAGTCCACCCAGCGCCAAACGCGTACCTTACACTAGTTTGGAAAACAGAGGTGTCTTGGAAAAGTGTTATCCCTCATAGTCGTGGCCTGTGAACGCTTTGTCACTTGCCAATACGTTCCTAGAAGAACGTAGGGTGCGATAATCTTTTTATAGAAGGAACGTATGTAACAGACACGACAAGACAATTAATCTCTGTATGAAAGCATATGAAGTAGACTTGACTACTACGACTTAGTGGTGAGAAAATACAGCTCAGTGCGTGTGTGGTACATGACTAGAATGTGTTTACTTCACGTTTTTGGTAAAGCACCAGCTGAAGTGTTCCTTTTTGGGTCATGTGTTTATTAATTTATTACTATAGTATAATTTGGACAACTAATCTACACAAAAAGCAACATTTTGGTGACCATTCAAATGATCTATTCATAAAAGCTATCATATTTATCCAAACATTAAATTATTACATAGGATACGTTGTTAAGCTTTGTAAATGATATAAAAGTATGCCAATGATATAATAATATTAAAACATAGGATTGTATGATACTAGTTAATGTATTTTGATTGCCAATGTTCTGCATTATGATACCAGTATGTACCCCACTCAGTAAATCCCAGGTGCATAATGGGAAGGTGTTCTTTGCTCAAATCCCTTTACACGATATAATATACCAAAATGTGATCTCGTTGCAAAATATTGTGTAATGATTTGTTCCCGATATAATATACCCCAAAGTGATCTTGTTTCAAAATATTGTGTAATGATTTTATCCTGATATAATCTCATACTTCATGGTTTACATAACCCATTATTTCTCTTTGGCATACAAGGATCCCATTCTGATTTGATCCCATTTATTACTATATATTCCCTTCTCTGATAGGATAACATAACCCCAACATATTCATGATGAATAATGAAATCTTGTTTTTAGTTCCAGTCTTTTTGCCCAAATAGATCACATATTTTATTTTAATCACACAAACACGGTGTAATAACATTTATTAAATCCTTTCCCTGATAAGATATCATATTTCTGTTGGATTAAATACAAACAATTTAGTACCGTTTTAAAATGAGGTCCCATTTTGTCTGAGCCCCTATCCTTTATATAAGACCATTCGCTCACCAAATCTGATGCTTTGGTAGGTAACCAATCCTATTAGGAAAATAAGCTAAAGCTGGGATCTCGTTCCCCGCGAGAGCTCTTTCTGGGTTATCTTAATATTTAATTTTTCCTTCTTTCAATCCCGAACGTTTTATGAAGATATATACGGCTAGGTATCGTTAACACAGAAAATAACCTGCACTTTTAATCTGCACTTTCTTTTATGTTCAGGTAAATAGCTTCCACCATAAGTACTTTCTTAAAAGTTACATCTTTTGATGATTACTGCCACCTCCAAATACACTCGCCTACATAACAGGCATATTCCATTCCCACTAATTGTAAGACCCTTGTGTTTCTTTAGCTACCTCTTTAGCTTCAAAAATGTGTGAAGGGAAACAACTTTTTGTCCAAAATAGCTCAAGGAATATAAGTTAGAACAATTATTATACTCTTAAAAACACAATTTTGCTGGTCATATTTGAGAAAAGTTTAATCCGGCGTTCTCAAAACAGGACACGACCTAATGTGTTATGAAATTTCCGTTCTTAAACATGATAAGTTATGTTATTGAGTACCAGGGAGCTGACCATGCCAACGAAAAGTTGCGATGAGAGACATGATCATGCAAGTCCAGCTCATTGTGTAAAGAACTGTTTCGTTTATTCCATATCTTACGTAGGTCAGAGGTCACTGCTATACTCAGATAGTGTTGGAAGGCGTCACGGTTCATTTCAAGAAGATTACCTACATCTTTGAACTCAGTTGGAGGAAGGGGAGGAACCTTCCTAAGGTCACAAATAATACAAAATTGATCTGGGGTCAGCTCTTTAGTCACAGTTTCGAAATTAATAATACAATCTCCAGGCCTTGACATACTCACTCATTAATGTGTCCTTGATTTCGCTTAACCTCTTTACAGTAACAAATAAAATTAATCCTATATTTTGAGGTATAAAAAAGTTGCTCGAACCAAACGGGAATTCATAACAAAATTACTGATTTAGAAAAAAGTTATTAAAAAATAGGTCAGAGTTATGTATTAAGCAAAAGCTCCATAGAAATAGTAATAATACTATTATAAGTTAAGGCTATTATTATTAGTAGACCAACTATTGTCATATCATAATTTACTTAATTACATATAGTGGTAATAATTACGGTATGCAAAGGTATTATAGGCTTAACGAGTATACTTTTTTTTATTACAGATTTTCTGCCAATATGTATAAGTACTCTACAAAACGCTGTGTAAAACAGAACTCAGACGGTGGTCGAGTAACATGCGCACTCGGCTGACGTACCGATAGTCAAGAGTTCGAATCCATGTGCATTGTTCCCGGGGCCTAGGGCGTCCCTGAGTCCACACAGCTTCGAATGGGTGCCGAACACTAGTTAAGGAAATAAAGGCGGCTGGGTAATGCATGGAATCCTCATAGCCATAGCATATGAACGCTGCATCACTTTTCCAACAGATCGGCATGGTGTGTGGACGTAGTAATCTTCTGTATAGAAGGGGTGTCTGTATAGATACGACAAGATAAGACAACTTATGACGTCTTTTAACAATTTTGACATAAAGGGAGTTGTTTTTTAAAAAACAAATTTCAGCTAATTTTGTGTTATTTTTATTTTAACTATTAAATATTCTACATTATGATTTTGAATAAAAATAGAACTCTATCCAAAATGTTACAATTTCTCTAATTTTTTATTTTTTCGTTGTATTTTTGAAAAAGTCAAGGAAAATAATTGTTATATCTTTGTCTAAGGGTTAAAACATATCTGGTCATTGTAATTTCATTGAATCAGTAAATGTTTTTTTTAGTAAATAAAGCTACTAAAAATATAATAGTGTGCTTTATTATCATTTTTATTTTTTGTATTTCTAACCATTTTAAAAACATGCTTAAAACTTTTTATTTCTTACATTTATACAAATTTATTTGTTTTGTCAAATAGATATTCAAGTGCTACGTGTCATACGATACGTATCACATGTTGACAGTGGTAAACACTTTAATTCGTTCCCTAAAATAACTATTTTATTGACCCAGTACATTCAATGCTTAGATAATTATATTTGTGCTACTATTTTATGTGAAGTGCGGTGAGCCCACAAGCTTGTTGGGGTAGTTTGCCTTATATATTATCAAATGGCCATTGTTAATTATTATGATTATAAAAATAATTAAGAACACTATCTAATTGGAAATAATTTTACACAGTATTCCTAGTAGATCAGTTGAACAAATATTGCTGCATGGGGAATTTTTGTAAGACTTCAATTAGATACAAACCGTTGCATGTTCAAATTAAAAACAAATTCAACTTGTATCCATATAAAAAAGAGAAAAAAAATCACGATCTTCTTTTCATTCGCTTAGTTATTATTTTAAAGTTATATATCTTTTTTTATAAAATGGTTGCAATTTAATTAAATACAGATTTTGTAAAATAAAAGATAACCGTAGAATCAAATCTGCATTATCATGTTAAGTTTTCTCAGATTATTGTAGCATAACTGTATAACTGAATGTTAATTGATATAAAAGCCTTAAGATATTGTTCAACTTACTAAACCAAGAGCGTAGTTAACACTTTGCTATGAATGGAACTTCTGAGTTATTTTTTTAAATGTTTACACAAAAAAAATTACAGTAATGATATTATTTTTTTTTAAATCGTTCAATGTTCAATGTTATTTTCTGTTTATGGAAGAATGACATAATCAATTTCACCTTAAGACACCTCTAAGAGGAGATATCAAAACATGGAACATAATATTTCAAGTAACAAAGAAAGATGATAAGAGTCATTAATGGAGAGAGGATTTATAATATACGTTTTTAAAAAACAAGGAACAAGAAAAATTTCATTAATAAGAAGACATTTTCATAGACAAAGTTACAAAGATATAAGAAGACATTTTCATAGACAAAGGTACAAAGATATAAGAAGACATTTTCATAGACAAAGTTACAAAGATATAAGAACACATTTTCATAGACAAAGTTACAAAGGTGCACGTTGAAGCCGTAAATCAATAATTGAAATTAAAGTTAATTTAATAATTGACTCGATCATTAATATTACGATCATTTTGAGACTTTTCTTCAATATGAATTTAACTTTAACAGACAGTTCGATATATTTTTTACCAAATTCAGTAACAATTTTTTTGTTGTAAGATCCTGTTGAACCGATACCGGACTTTGGATAAAGCTAATCCAGATTTCTTCCTATTCACATTTACACTATAACCATCTTCAAATAATCATGTGGGGGATTTCTTGTTTTGTCTCCTCTTGTTCCAGTTGCATGGTTAAGGATGTCACAATTTCACTTTTAGGCTTGTCGCCAAACTCCTTTATCAAGTATTGCAATGCAAGAAGAGTTCAAGTAATCCGGCTACAAAAACTCGAGTTTAAGGCACATGATATTTAAAATAAATTCACACTTTTGATAAAATAACATAATAGAAATGTTGCATCTAAAATGCAGCCATCAATAGAGATTTTTAAAAATGCAATTGCTATAATACGATAATCTTCTATGCTCTGGACATGACTTTATCTAGTGGTTCAAATGGTTGAACATATTTTTTCAGTAATGTTAATTTGCTTGTTATATCATTCATAAAAAGTTAGGTTGCGACAATAAAAAGGCAAATGTGGTTCATAGAAAAATGTGGGGGAAAAGCTTTCTATGACGATCAAAAACAATTTTCAAGTTACAAAAGAATATTCTAAACAAGACTGAAACAATAACCTAATAGGCCTATTTGTCTATAACAGTGAGTGTGTAACATAAAAGAAAAGATATACATCTGAAAGTGCATTTTTGATTTATATAATCTATTTTATTTTTCATTTTAAACAAGCACGAGGTTCACTTAAGTCATGCCTAGGCTTAGACTTAACTATAAACAAGATCAGGATTAAACCAGCACGAGGTTCACTTAAGTCATGCCTAGGCTTAGACTTAACTATAAACAAGATCAGGAATATTCCAACTAATTTAGAGTCCCCAGCATATCAGCCAATTCTTTTAGCTGTAAACCTGAGTGAGAGGAAATAACGTTTTTTTCCACATTAGATGTTGGAATATCTTCTTGAGAATACTTGAGATCGAATAATTATTCGATTAAACACATTGTCACTAAACATATTTGGTTAAGTTTGACACGACAATCTAAAATTAGCACGTGACCGAATGAATTACACTTCTCAAAAGCATTTGACAAAGTTCACCACCTTAGTTTACTTAACTACTTAACTACTTTGGAATCTCAGGTTCCTTACATCACTGGATCCAAGACTTCCTTTTGGGCAGGGAGCAAACTGTAATAATTAACGGATCTAAATCTGCTCCAATAAAGGTTAACTCAGGAGTTCCACAATGAACTGTGCTAGGTCCCTTACTCTTTTTAATTTATATAAATGATTTACCCAACAACATCTCAACAGGTACAAAAGTTAGGTTATTTGCTGATGATTGTATAATCTATAGAACAATTAAATCAGAACAAGACAGCAAAATTTTACAAAAAGACTTAGATGAATTGATAAAATGAGAAACTAACTGGAGTATGTCTTTCCACCCAGAAAAGTGTCGACTGTTAAGAGTAACAAAGAAAAAGAAACAAATAAATTCAAAATATTACATTCACAGAAAAGAACTGACCCAAACTAAAGATGCAAAATACTTAGGAGTCTTAATAAATGAGAAACTATCATGGAATCCCCATGTCAATGAAGTTATTAAAAAATCAAACAAAACCTTAGGCTTTATAAAAAGAAACTTTAACAAATGTAATAGAGATATAAAACTAAAATGCTACCTCACTTTGGTGAGACCTGTACTAGAATATGCATCTTCTGTATGGGACCCATCCACCAAAGAAAACATTGATAAACTAGAACAAATTCAAAAAAGAGCTGCCAGATTCATTACTGGAGAATATTCGAAACTGACAAGAATAACACCATTAGTTAAATCATTAAACCTTGAAACACTAGAGGATAGAAGAACCAAGAGCAAAGTAGTAATCATACATAAAGCAATTAATTCTAATTTAGAAATACAACACAAAGATAACTTAATACAACCCTCAGATAGACATAAGGATAAAAACACCTTTCTTATTCCGTATGCAAGAACAAACACATACAAGTTTTCCTTCTTCCCGTCCGGAATTCGGGCGTGGAATGGGTTGCCTGAAGAATCCAGGAAAACCAACACTTTATCAACATTTAAATCTCTAATAAAAATGCAGGACTAAACACAAACCATAGATAAGCGTAGGACGCAATAATCTTCTGTATAGAAGGAGCGTCTGTAAACAGATAAGATAAGATAATTATGAAGTTTTGCTGTATAATAAATAATATGTTCTATTAATAGGTACACGTGATCTGATCATTTTGGCCAACCAAACGTTGTGATGAAGCAAAGGATCACGTGAGTCTATTGTGTTATGCACTATTCAGCTTATCCAAAGTTGGGTATAGATCAGGGATCATTGCAACACTCAGATAGTCTTGGAAGGCTTCATGGTTCATGTCACGAAGATTGCGTACACCTTTGAAATCGTGAGAGTAGGGGCTACCCTAAGATCACAAATAATACAAAACTGATCTGAGGACAGCTTTTCAGTTTTAAGTGCGGATTTAACATTGCAATCATCAGGCCTCTCCAATACCCAATTATTAATGTGTCCTTGATATGCATAGCTAGAGTTACAGCAAAACAGAAGCAATCCAATATATTGAGTTATAAAAAATTAGCTCGTCCAAAACTAGAATCAAAACGAAAGTACTGATGTGTAGATTACAGTAAGAAAATACGGCAAACATAAAAATAATCACAATGAAGGAAAATCTTTATAGAAATATTCCTATTAATATTAAAAGAGTAGGCTATATTTATTAGGTTGTGCTGGGACGCCCATTTTTTATAGGACGCCTACGGCGCCCACTTTTTCAAAATCCCAACTAAATTATCCTTGTTTGATAAATAGAAAATATTAAACTTCCTGAAATGTACAGAAAGTACACATTTCAAACAAGGAGTCACTTTCCTCATAATAAATGAACGAATAAATAATAATTTAGCCTAATGCTGTGGAGTTTTGTAAAAATATATTATGAAAAAAAAACGGAAATAAATTTTAATATGATGATATTTAATCATGATTTTAAAAAATGTAGTAATAATATATTATTTTCAACTTTAATATATGTGTCATTGCATTTGCTGTAGTAAACTCATCTTATATTACTACGATAATATGTTTATCTTAAGGTCAACATGTAGCTTTAATAGTAAACATAATTTATATGTATGTCTTATATGTGTTTGACATTATAGCAATCAGCAGCAAGCAATGGTGAAACACCGTAAGAGACGTGTAGTTTTGTTGACATAATATGAGCGTGCGAGTTGACAAGTATGAAACATATGATTTGTGCTGTGAATTGTAATAGGGCGTGGTCGTGAACTGACAGGATGGCTGACTATAAATGGCTATGAAAGGATGGCTGGCTAAAAATGGCTATGAAAGGATGGCTGGCTATAAATGGCTATGAAAGGATGGCTGGCTATAAATGGCTATGAAAGGATGGCTGGCTATAAATGTAGAACAAAATACAATACGGAGGGATTAAAGACAGTCATTACCCATACCACAGGCTGTTGAAGTATTGTTTCTTGACTTTCAAGTACTATTACAAATACCTCTGTACAAATAATTGTTAAATTTAACTAAAATCTAATGTATAAATAATTGTTAAATTTCAGTATATTATTGCTATCGGTATCTATAAATATATCACTAGGTCTATCATTGCCATCTGAAATACCCATCTTTCTCTTTCTCTCTCTCTCTCTCTCTCTCTCTCTCTCTCTCTCTCTCTCTCTCTATCAACACATAACTTCTAAAATGTATTCTAAGATAATGATTATCAAAATAAGCAAAATGTCCTAAGCTACTAAAATAACACTATTTAATGATAAAACGTATTCAGCAAAACAAACATTTGCGATTTGCTTCTGATTCTCCTAAGATATCTAAATATATAATTCTCTTCCTCACCCAAAAATGCGGACACCACCATGCAAGTATGTGCAAACGAGCATGACGAATGACCGTCACTGGGGTCGACCAATGTCTCGAGACAAACAATGGTCCTTGCGTTTCACTTGCATTGTTCTTTCACAGAATATCTTGAGATTCGAAGAGTACTGGTTATCATGTACGCCTTATACGGGGAAGGTCCTGGATTCAAGCCCCAGCAAAAACATGGTTTTGTTTTTATTTTTAAAAATGTCTGTTTGTTCCCGTTCTTTTACCCATTTATTGCCAACATGGCTGACCCTCGCTTGGATCGGCCAATCACAGTTTATGGTTGGCAAATTAATGTATTAAAGGGTGGTGATCAGGTAGATAACCGCAGTGCGAATGTCTCGAAACTAACAATGAGTCGGCAGTCATCGCCCCCCCAAACTGACGTTCACTCGCATTGTTTTGATTTCTTCATGCTGTAGTTTGTGTCCGTTTTTTTCTCAACTTTTTTTGTACTCTCCATGAACACGTCTGTGGCGTAGCATACACCGCAGAGCGTCTAGTTTAATTAATTATTGTAATAACTTATGATTGTTGAACTTACCTGTTTCGCTAAGGACATTCTTTTAGTCCAGAACACCTGTTTCGCTAAGGACATTCTTTTAGTCCAGGACACCTGTTTCGCTAAGGACATTCTTTTAGTCCAGGACAACTGTTTCGGTAAGGACATTCTTTTAGTCCTGGACAACTGTTTCGGTAAGGACATTCTTTTAGTCCAGGACAACTTTTTCGGTAAGGACATTCTTTTAGTCCAGGACAACTGTTTCGGTAAGGACATTCTTTTAGTCCAGGACACCTGTTTCGCTAAGGACATTCTTTTAGTCCAGGACAACTGTTTCGGTAAGGACATTCTTTTAGTCCAGAACAACTGTTTCGGTAAGGACTTTCTTTTAGTCAAGGACAACTGTTTCGCTAAGGACATTCTTTTAGTCCAGGACAACTGTTTCGGTAAGGACATTCTTTTAGTCCAGGACACCTGTTTCGCTAAGGACATTCTTTTAGTCCAGGACAACTGTTTCGGTAAGGACATTCTTTTAGTCCAGGACAATTGTTTCGCTAGGGACATTCTTTTAGTCCAGGACAATTGTTTCGATAGGGACATTCTTTTAGTCCAGGACACCTGTTTCTGTGGATAAGCGATGAGATGCACTGATCTCACTCCATCAAATTAACAGTCTATGACGGTGATGAGGTGCACTGATCTCGCTCCATCAAATTAACAGTCTATGACGGTGATGCGTCCTGTTCTGAACATTTATATGAAATTGTGTGTGTGTAGCTATGTTTAGGAAGATTTAGAGTGCAATGTGTTTTATGTAGTTGTTGAACATGTTTGTAAAGCGCTGTGAGCCTAGCTGAAGGCTGGGGTACTGTGCTATATAATAGAAAACAAAATAATAATAAAAATAATGAAGCATCTAACGAAACACTCTTACATCGTTTTCAATATAAAGCTGTTTACATTGTCTGTCATTCAATAATTGCTTCTGGTTGTGTTAATTGCTTTAATTACTTATTGCAATGTAGGCGATGTTGACGATGGATGAAACAATGTAATGTAAATGCATTTGACACATGTTTTTAAAAATGAAATTGTAGCGCACTACCACGCTGAAGCACCCTCTGTGGTACTGATAAGATATTAATTATCGATATTTCTTTTCTTTACAATAAAGCTAACTAATTAAATGCATTAAATTTTGATTCTTTTTAAGTATTAGTTTGCACATCTTTAGCAAATGAAAGTTCTTTACAATTTTGTTTCTTTCTTTGTGAGCCTAACGTATGCTAAATGTAATGCTTATTTCCTGGTAAAGCTGACACATTCCGTTGTATAGAAAACTGAGATAAATTTAAATTGTCACACAATAAATCTACAACATTTTCAGTCATTTTATAAATTCTTATTTGTTCAACGAAATTGTCTTGATACTATCCGATGCAGGCGTGTGTGGCACAGCACGTATTACCTCAATTATAGCCGGTATATTTAGATCCCAATCAATTGTATGAAGTTGATTCTATCAGACGAAGGCGTGTGTGACACAGCACGTATTACCTCAATTATAGCCGGTATATTTAGATCCCAATCAATGGTATGAAGTTTTCCAGACTTGGAAATCAATAACGAAATATTGTAAGAAGCCAACAAACCACTGCCATCTTGTGTGGTTGCGGTTGAAACGATTTTCGTCAAAGTAATTTGTTGGAATATATATTTTTTCTTTTAGTGTTCCAAATGAGAATAAATCCTTAGTTTTCATATCAACATGAATTTTAGTCACATGTTCTTGTAGTTGTAGTCTGAAAGGCCTTATAGATTCACGCAATACATAAATCCCGGATCACTGCAGCACCTACCAATGTACTTAGTCTTAAAGAAAAAACAAACAGACTTGTAGATTTTTCACACACACACACACACATATATATATATATATATATATATATATATATATATATATATATATATATATTATATATATATATGCATATATATACACACACACACACATATATATATATATATATATATATATATATATATATATATATATATATATATATATACATATTTATATATATGAAAGAAAATGAAGTAGTGACGGAATATTGTTAAAATTCGAACTCAGTCTATATAGATTGTAGGAGACTCCTAGTAATTCATTGAAATGTTATCCCTTATTAAAGAGATCGAAGTAAAGTGGCGTGCCACTTAGATAGATATACCTATCATTTGAATTCTCAGCCAGCGTTATGTTCATCAATAGCGCAAAGAAATACATCTGATGGTAAATGTATAGCATTTATAGTTTTCTAAATAGGAAATAACTTGGATTCTAAAAATTTATTTTTCCTTCGAATTATTTTTTTTTCTATAAATGATATTAAATTACATGCGATACAAAGTGTAAGCAAAAATAATAAATAATACAATGTCGCATTCACTTCATGATTTCAATTTAACCTAAGATAAAGAAAGTGATATTATGATCTTCTCATTAAAAGTCGACTTTTAAGTTGTCTAATTTACAATCGCATATTAAGTACGTCGATAGCGGTGCATTTTAGTACGGCGTTCTGTCGAAATGGGGTGGCCTCTACGGGGCTCGGCGGATGAGTAAGGTCGTGGGGCACGGACCTGACCGTGACTCGGCGGCCTGAAACTAACAACTCCCGGCAGGCAATGCCAAAGTCCGATATGTTAGGTGTTAGGTGCTAGTCACATATGATTACAGTCGCTGTACGGATCTTAGACAAAGCATCTTAAATGCATTGTCGATGATGAAAACCAAAGTACCCGTTGAGGGTCGGGTAAATCCTAAGCGACCGTTTCGTCCCCCTCAATTTTACTAGCAACGCCATTGAGCGGTGCCAGTTTAGGGCCAGGAGCGCCAGTACGGATTAGCAAAAGGAACCGCGAAGAACGCAGCGGACGCCAGCTCTGAGGAAACCTTCCAATGGGGGTTGCACCCTAGGTAGGTCATTGATGATCCCCCGCATTGCGGCGATCCTAACCATTGAGACTCGTATGCTTTGCCGGGGTGGCGCCGAAGTTGTAGCGGGTCATAGTAAGGCAATTCCACCCCTCCTTGTGAGGTCAACTTAGTGGGAGGCATCCTCGACTTTTTGTCTTAGATGCCCAGGTGGCCGCTTCAGAAGCGACCGCTCCGGGGGGGTTTTCCCTGCTGTCAACGTCCTTTTCTGGGGGAGGGGGCCAGATAGCTGGGAGGGTCTTCCAGGAAGACCCATGAAGAGCACTAGGCTCGGGGCTTCTGATTTTCTTCCACATGTAGGATCATTAGTACGGCGTTCATGGGGAAAATTCAATGAAATTGCACGTCTGATAACACATTAGAAAGTATTTTTTTTTGGTGTAAATTTCCCTATTTATTATTAAATCATATATATTAACTCACGGTGTCTGCTTGAATGTTTGCCGCAAAAACTTTGGATCGATTTTTTACCCACTTCCTCGTAAGTTAGCGAGCTGAAATTTTGCAGACAGACTGGTGCGATGATGAAAATGATGTATTTCAGATCGATCGAATGTACTGCAATGAAATTAATGAATTTTTTAGATTATCTTTATTTATCTCTATGTAACATGTTAATTTGTGTGTAAGTGTGGTGGTGCGTATTTTATATTGAACAACATTTCCTGTCGCGCAATAATGTGAGTATTATTTTGAAAAATACTTTTTAAAAATATGTTCCCGATCAGTGCACATTATATTAAACATGTTTTACGAGACATACCTAAAATGTTCGATTTTTGGATGGTCTTGCACTGCGTATTATAATGAACATTATTTTAGTTATGTCTCGTACATAAAGAATTCATAGTCAAATACTTGTTTTTTACGGCTTTTTTATGTATAGTTGAGTTCAAACTTGTGGAAATGTTTTTACATTCCGTCAAATATGCTGCAGAGATTATTTTAAATAAATTATATAATTTACTGACAAAACAACAATAACAATCAAATGACATTATCATGATATTAGACAACACTAACAGACAACACTAACAGACAACTTTTACATACATACAATACTAGCACTCAGACATCTCTAACATTTAGGAAACACAAACAACCAGACAACTCTGACAGAAATACAACCTTAACAATGAGAACAATCTTATAAACAGAAACAATGTCAATGGGACAACATTTACAAAGTGACAGACAACACAAACCAACAGAAAACCTTAACAAATCACTCACCTCTTACAAAGTAACATACAACATTAACAATGAGACAATTATTACAGACGGACGACACGAACATAAAAAATATATATAAATGTATAACAGACAACGAGTCATAACAGAAAGACAACACTTAAAGATAGACAACTCTGACAAACTAACAACAGTAAATTATCCATTGTTTTCTGACATTAAACTAAGAGTTGATCACAGACAGATATAACCCTTAACACCCCAACTTTTTACATTGATCAAAAACAATTGTCTTGTAATGACCTCATTGAGCAAAATATGTGATATGTTATAAAAGAGTTAAATGATATTATAACAGAATTATATATTGTGTATATATTTAGAGACATAAAGAATACATGTGTGTAGAATATCGTAATTGACCAGAGGGTGAATAGAGAGATGATCTCTAAAATAAAGTACATCCTAACATGAAATATTCACAAAATCTACAAACGTAAAGAGTATATTATAACTAATGACGTCATGTTATAGTATTAATATTGAGTGACTAATATTTTATAAACAAATAACGTTTATTATTTAATTATATGTTTACTATAGCTATTCTAATTTATCACTGTAAATACAAGTCTTGATAGATATAGCGCATACTATCCCAAAGATAACGTACCCATTATTATGTTCATGTCTTGTTGTGTTAGATCTCTAGATATCATTGGTCGTGACGTTTATGTCATATTGCCAGTATGTGCAGATGCGATGTTATTTTTTAAAAGTGTTTTCCGTTTTATCAACTGCACATCATCCCGAATTAGTCTTTCTAATTATTTCATGTTAAGGATCACTTAAAACAACATCCAAAATATGTTTCATATTTATTTATGGAAATATACTATTACTAGCGTACACTCGTCAAAAATAACAGAAGTTTTCAGCTGAAATCTACTTATTTTATTAAAAAAATGCACTTTTTTTTAGGGCGCCTACGGCGCCAACCTTTTTCAAAACCCCAACTAACTTGTCCTTGCTTGATAAATACGAAATATTAAACTTTCTGAAATGTACACAAAGAATTTTATAATAGGGGTTGATTTTATAATTAACCATCATCAAATCCTATTTTTACATTGATCCCTTTTCCAAAATTAAAATATGAGTGAAAACAATGACGTCATATAATATTTTTTTTTACAGAGCATATTTAATTTGCACACCTTTTGATGCTTTGGTGCAGTAATTTGGTTTTCCCTGCTTTCTAAAATTCGTAGCGTCAGGACTGACAGACACTACTTGCGTGACAATTGCAAATTATATTGTTAAATTATACATCAAAATTTTTTCGGCACCTCCCGCCTGCCTCAAGCAAGCAGACACCACCAGTATATATAAATGATTTAAACTGTGGAAACGTGTCGTTCAGAGCTTTATAAGCCTTCAGCAGGTGTTGGCGAACAGGGATACATTACCCCTCTTGGGGTAAATAGGTATTTCTTAGGGTTAATGAAGACTCATTGGTGACATATAAAAAACAACAATATATATTCAAACGTCGTCATGTGAACTCTTAGAACATAAGACCAATATAGAACGAACAGTTTCCTTCAAAAAGATAATTTTAAATTAGACAAGTATGGGCATTTCTTATCTGCGTACTATATACAGACACTAAATTCTTCTAATTCATTTATATTGACATAAATGACAATAATCATAATCAAAATGGCTTAACTCTATCCAATACTCTCTGTATATGACATTTAAAATTAATGCCTTAAAAACTGCACTAAAATGTTTAAACCTGTTTTTTATCAAGCCAACCTAATGGTAAAACATTTCATTAAATGTGAACATAAATGGCACTGTTTCAGCCAGAAAAAGGATTGAATCATTTGGATTACCCTAAAGCTTTCAATGGAAACAAAAAGAAGAGGGAAAAAAGTTAGCGGAATTTTCAAAGATGACCTCAGACAGTTGAAATATAACTTTTGACAACAACAAAGACATATGTATCAGGCATATTTTAAAGCTCACTGTATGGTTCACTCTAAACTTTCCATTTGTTGATTCGCATAACGTCAGTTAGATTGTAGAATGGATACCATTCGATGGAACATGCGGATGTACGAGATGAGACTCAAGGTTTGGTAGAGGATGTACCAGATGAGAATAAAAGGTTTGGTAGAGGATGTACCAGATGAGACTCATGGTTTGGTAAAGGATGTACCAGATAAGACTCAAGATTTGGTAGAGGATGTACCAGATGAGACTCAAGGTTTGTTAGAGGATGTACCAGATGAGACTCAAGGTTTGTTAGAGGATGTACCATATGAGACTCAAGGTTTGGTAGAGGATGTACCAGATGAGACTCAAGGTTTGGTAGAGGATGTTCCAGATGAGACTCAAGGTTTGTTAGAGGATGTACCATATGAGACTCAATGTTTGGCAGAGGATGTACCAGATGAGACTCAAGGTTTGTTAGAGGATGTACCAGATGAGACTCAAGGTTTGTTAGAGGATGTACCAGATGAGACTCAAGATTTGGTAGAGGAAGTACCAGATGAGACTCAAGGTTTTGTAGAGGATGTACCAGATGAGACTCAAGGTTTGTTAGAGGATGTACCAGATGAGACTCAAGGTTTGGTAGAGAGATTTTTTTTTAAATTCAATCCCAGGACGTATTAAATTTGCAAGCAAATCAGATCTCCCACATTTTATATGGCAAATGCTTCAAAGGCAATGTCTGATTTATCTTTATATCTTGAATAACCAGGGCTATTATGCCTATAACCGTAATATACCTAATATTTGACTGTAAACTTTTATAATTGTATCAATAAATTCCCCCTAAAATATGGATCATCTGTGTCATTTGACTTAAAAAGCTACGCATAATACTTTTAGGATTAATTTTTAGATACTGGACAGGCTCAAATGATTCAACGCTTCCCCAAAACACCGAGTTGCATGGGCAGGACTTCACGCTTACGGGGGTAATGGAAGCATAAACTTTCATACATTGGGGTAACTGTCAAACAAATTCGACGACCCATGTACTAAGGAAACAATGAACGCGAAGAGGTGCACTAGCAATAAGTTAACTTTGAGGAAAAACTGAATCAAGAATGTGGGAAGCTCATTTTAGATGGGATAAATGTGTTGTTCTCACTGATCTGTTAAAACAACGAATGTTTTTTTTTAATTCAACATTTCACTTAAGAAAGACAAAGTGGTTAAGACACGAATCCATAAAGAAGACGGTGATGTAAGATACTATAATTTCATCATCAAAATTTTCTTCCCTGGTTATTCTAAACTGCTGCACGCCATCGATTAGATATCTACCCGGCTGCATGGCTTTAAGGGAACAATGATCCTGACCATATGGATAATACATGTCAGGACTTATTGATAAAATCGTTTTAAAACTTTTGAACTCTTATTTTATTCAGCAAGTTAAATATTAACACCTGGTTAAGTTAGGACTCATTTATCAAATCGTTGCATAACCTTCAAACTCTCATTTCATTCAGCAAGTTAAACATTAAGTTAAGTAATTCTTAAGATGGCATGGGTAGAAAATAAATGTTAGTCAGACACAAAAATTGACGATAATTAGTAGTAACTAGTGGCTCTTCCACCCCTCCGCCCCCCCCCGGGGCCATAGCGGATCGTTCATTTATGGTAACCTCCCCAGCAGAAAATAATAAAAGTGACGTAATCAGCGAGAACAACACATTTATCCCCACTGGTGTGAGCTTCCCACATTCTTAAATACGTTTATTATCAAATTTAACTCATAGCCAGTGTACCTCACCCCGTCCAATGTTCTCTTAATCAAGCTCTAGACTGATAAGATATTACGAGTATTTCTTTCTCTTTAAATGCAAGGGATCGAAAGCATGCACAATAGACTTTTTTTAAAGTATCAATTTGCAAATATTTAGCAAATAATAATACTTTGCCTTGTTCCTTCCTAGATACAAATAAAGCTTATTGTATTGTTAAAGTTTACTCATCACGTTGAATATTATATTGGGATGACATGAAAAGGACATAAAATGAATGACCAAAATTTTGAGCCCTTTCTTTAATTATTCTTTGTATTCTTCTCGGGGGGAGGTCCATTTGGGGAGGGGGCGGGATAGGTTCACTAGGCTCGGGGCTGTTAGGTCCACTAGGCTCGAGGCTGTTAGGTCCACTAGGCTCGGGGCTGTTAGGTCCACTAGGCTCGGGGCTGCTAGATCAACTAGGCTCAGGGCTGTTAGATCCACTAGGCTCGCGACTGTTAGGTCCACTTGGCTCGGGGCTGTTAGGTCCACTAGGCTCGGGGCTGTTAGGTCCACTAGGCTCGGGGCTGTTAGGTCCACTAGGCTCGGGGCTGTTAGGTCCACTAGGCTTGGGGCTGTTAGGTCCACCAGGCTCGGGGCTGTTAGGTCCACTAGGCTCGGGGCTATTAGTTCCACTTGGCTCGGGGCTGTTAGGTCCACTAGGCTCGGGGCTATTAGGTCCACTAGGCTCGGGGCTGTTAGGTCCACTAGGCTCGGGCTGTTAGGTCCACTAGGATCGCGGCTGCTGGTCCACTAGGCTCAAGACTGTTAGGTCAACTAGGCTCGGGGCTGTTAGGTCGACTAGGCTCGGGGCTGTTAGGTCCACTAGGCCCGGGGCTGTTAGGTCCACTAGGCTCGGGGCTGTTAGGTCCACTAGGCTCGGGGCTGTTAGGTCCACTAGGCTCGGGGCTGTTAGGTCCACTAGGCTCGGGGCTGTTAGATCCACTAGGTTCGGGGCTGTTAGGTCCACTAGGCTCGGGACTGTTAGGTCCACTTGACTCGGGGCTGTTAGGTCCACTAGGCTCGGGGCTGTTAGGTCCACTAGGCTCGGGGCTGTTAGGTCCACTAGGCTCGGGGCTGTTAGGTCCACTAGGCTTGGGGCTGTTAGGTCCACTAGGCTCGGGGCTGTTAGGTCCACCAGGCTCGGGGCTGCTAGGTCCACTAGGCTCGGGGCTATTAGTACCACTTGGCTCGGGGCTGTTAGGTCCACTAGGCTCGGGGCTGTTAGGTCCACTAGGCTCGGGGCTGTTAGGTCCTCTAGGCTCGGGCTGTTAGGTCCACTAGGCTCGGGGCTGTTAGGTCCACTAGGCTCAGGACTGTTAGGTCCACTAGGCTCGGGGCTGTTAGGTCCACTAGGCTCGGGGCTGTTAGGTCCACTAGGCTCGGGGCTGTTAGGTCCACTAAGCTCGGGGCTATTAGGTCCACTAGGCTCGGGGCTGTTAGGTCCGCTAGTCTCAGGACTGTTAGGTCCACTAGGCTCGGGGCTGTTAGGTCCACTAGTCTGGGGGCTGCTAGGTCCACTAGGTTCGGGGCTGTTAAGTCCACTAGGCTCGGGGGAGATTGGTCCACTAGGCTCAGAGCAGTTAGGTCCACTAGGCTCGTGGCTGCTGATTTTCTTCCACATTTACACTGACATCAGCACAACATTTACAAAGTGACAGACACCAACCATCAGACAACTCTTGATAGACGTATAAAATACATACAGAAACATATTAATGACAGACCGACAACAATATCAATCAGACAACTCTTAGAGACAGTCAATCAGGACAGACAATACTGACTTATCCATTTGTTTTTGACATGAAACTGAGAAAAGATAATAGACAGAGATAATCGCTATCATCACACATTTTTGCATTAATCAATATATTAAAGTATATTGTGCTTTTTTTTACATCTTGAAGATAGATTTTCAGTACAATTGATCTGATCTGATAGAAAGAATAAATTCTTAAAAACATATTTCTGCAATGTAAAAAAATATACAATACATGTTGTTATTTAATAGAACTTTTAAAAAAATATTATTTTGTTATTTAAAAGTCTTTAGTAAGTTTGTTCGAACCCTAACATAATTAGTGAAACATTCACAGCTGACAAGCAATAATGCATTGTTAATATACAATCACACAAGTAAAGAGCTGTTGGATGTTTTAAGTATTTAGTAATTTTCATTGAAGTCGAAACATTCTTTCTATTTCTAACATTTATTTACATACGTCTACACTATAATAACAAATACATATTCTACTTTTAGACAACTATATCAGTTGCTAGTTATTTCATTGAAATGCTATCTCTTATTACAGAGATCGAAGTCAAGGGGCGTGCCACTTAGATAAAGAACGTCTATCAGATGTAGTCCCTGCCTATATTCATCACTTAGGCAAAGCAATACTTGGCGCAAATGTATTAAATTTATCATGTTCTTAATTTTAGATAACTAGGTTTCTAAAATTGTATTTTTCCTTTAATAAAAAAAAATCTACATGATATTTATGTACCTGCAATGCAAAGTGTAAGCGATACAAAAAAGTAATACTATATCGTTTAGACCTTTATATCGCAATTTAGACGAAGTTAAAGTAAATAATATTATGATCTACTCCTTGATACTGCCGCTTAAATTGTCTCAATTACAATCTTATATTTAAGTAAGTTTATAGCGGTGCTTTTTCGTGCAGTGTTCATGGAAAATACAATGTGTTTGCAGCTTGCACGTCAGATATTGCAATAGATCATATTTTAATTTGTACATTTTCCCGTTTATGTGAGTTTAAACTTCGGGCGATGATTTTATTTCCATTTAATTATGATGAACGGGTTTTGTTTCTATTTTTTTTTACAATTTAATGGTAAAACACAAATTTTTATCAACACTGACAACACTAACAAACAGACAACACTAACAATTAGACAACTCAATCAAACTGAGAGACAACACTTACAATCAAACAACTCTTACAGGCAGACGCGCAAGACTAACAAACAGACAACTTTTACATACAGACAATACACATACATCTCTAGCATTTAGGAAACACACACGATCAGATATCACTGACAGAAAGACAAACTTAACAATGAGACCAATCTTCTAGACAGACAGCACTGACAATATTACAGAATTTATAAAGTGACAGACAACAAAACCATCATACTAATCTAACAGACAGACAATCATAAAAATTATGAATATTTTACAAACTGACATACAACATTACCAATCAGTCAACTGTTACAGACTAACAGACAGCACTAACAGACATTCAACTTTTTAAAAACAGACATGCCTACATACAGACAAATCTTACAAACTTACTGACAACAATAACAATTAACACTAACTTATCCATTGGTTTGTGACCTGAAACTGACAATTGATAACAGACAGAGATAACCCGTAGCACCCAAAGTTTTTACATGGATCAAAAACAATTGTCTTGTAATGACATCATTTAGCAAAATATGTTGAAATCTGAATAAAGACTAAGATGATTGTATGATAGAATTATATATTTACAGTAAGTTGATGACTACGTCATTGCTTAAAGATCAACTTACAGCATCGCAATTCAAAAGGCGGGCAAATCACGATCTTGTAAAGGTAAACTTTTAATTTAAACATTAAAGTATATTATGTAACTACGACTCATATAATTCAAATGTAAGCTTTAAAATTCTATCAATGTTTATTATGTTGATAACTTTGTGTATGTGTAGAGAACACGTGCAAAGAATACGTGTATAGAGTATAGTAAATGACTAGAGTGTGATAGAAAGATGATCTCTATAATATAGAGTACAGCTGTTTTACATGAAATACGTAAAAACTCCACAAACTTTTACCGCATATTAAGCGAATGACGTCATATAAGGTTATTAATATTAAAACTACTAATATTTTATTAACAAAGAGCGTTCATTCTTTAATAATAATTTTACTATCAGATATTCTAAATCAAATTTATATATTCTTTAAATAAAAGTATACTGAAATAGTGTGTATTTTATCACAAAGATAACGTACGCTTTTTATGTTCGGGCCTCGTTTGATGTTATCTCTGGCAAGTTATAATTTATTGTGAAGTTTATAAAATAATAGCAAATATACCTGCATTTAATAAAGGGAATGTATGTGTGTGTGTTTGTTAATTTTGTTTTAGCTTAAGATGAAATAAGTAATACATACTATTAGAATTAATTCTTCATATTACGATTAAAGGTGATTTCAAACATATAAATAATTTACATATTATGCCTTATTTTTTATGTGTCATTAATGTAACTACCTTATGTGAAATAGATCCAACATATTTTATTTAGATAATTACACAAATTAAAATGTCGCGTGAATGGCTTACTCTCTAGCAATTTTGACTTTCATTACTTTTCAGCATCATGAACATTCCTAACGTCTTTCACTAATTTTATCAAGTGAACATCATCCTGAATATTCGTCCTAATTGTTTCATGGTATCAATAATTTAAAGCCACATTCAAAATATTTGTCATACTTACTTTTGGGAAATGTTTTATCAAAGACAAATACTTAACACTAATTATTTTATCTGCAAATGGACAATTTAACCTAAATATAAATAGTTGTATTTATAACCTTTGTCTTGAAATTAAATATACTAAACAAAATTCGATAACCTAATCATAATTACTTTAGGAAACGTATCCCTTTAGAAGAGCAGCCTACACGCTTATCGCTTGCTAATAACATTGATATTTTTTGTTTTACTTTATAATATATCATTACATCTTCTTTAATTTAGACAAGGACAAGAAAGAAAACCACCAATGACATTAATAAAATATACGTGAACATTATCCAAAGACATTGCTGGCATTCATACATTAATAAAATATACGTGAACATTATCCAAAGACATTGCTGGCATTCATACATTAATATTTGGCTTTTTTTTCATGTACACCGATGTTATAAAATGTTTACAGTCTCCACTTTCCTTGTTATCAACACAGTTGTTGTATGTTTTAGTCTCTATTTTTTTTTAGTCCTATAACCTAGTGATTGTTATATCCACGTAGTCGTAGGGGGTTCCAATGTTTCCATTAGAACATTCTCGGGCTTGATAGAGATGACGGCGCCCATCCCTCTCCAGAGTCAGCGGAGGACTTTCTTAGCGAAAATCATTCATTAACATTTTTATAGTGGCTTTAACGTGGAATCGATACCACGCCCCTCAGCTTGTGAGGTAAGCGCACTATTGACTTCGCTATCCAGCCATATATTCTCTATTATCTTTGTTATTAATGCAGTAGTTATAAAAGATCTACTCCCTCTACTGTAACTATAATAAATACAGTAGTTAGAAGGCGTCTACAGATCACGTGCCATTTATATCGCGTTTAATTTGCTTAGTTTTTTATAACTATTCATAAAATCAGAAACAATTATGTAGTCATGTGAGCAACAAAGACAATAAATTTTAATGTATGTGATGTTTGTTTATACCCTCATATTTCATAGTTTAAAAATATTTTTAATAATATTAAAATTGCATGGAAAAAAATAATAACTTATTTAATTACTAAAACAAAACACGTAAAAACAAGTTTTTGACTATAAATCCTTTATATACGAGATAAAACTAAAAGAATGTTCATTATAATACGCAGCGCACGACAATCCAAAAGTACACAAATTTAGTTTAATATAATGCGCACCGATCGGGCATATATATTTAAAAAAGTATTTTCAATATAATATGCACCACCTTATTGCGCGACAGGAAAGGTTGTTCCATATAATAGGCACCACGACACTCTAGACAAAAATTAACACGCTACGTAGAGATAAATAGAGCTAATCTAAAAATTCATTAATTTAATTACAGTACATCAGTTCGATCTGAAATTTTAAAATACGGGGAAGTGGGTTAAAAATCGATCTATTTTTTTTTCGGCAAGCCAGCAAGCAGACACCACGAGTTAATATAAAGGATTTAATTAAACAATAGCAGACGGCTACATAAAGTTATATAGAGATAAACTATATGACTATAAATCCTTTAAATATGAGACATAACTAAATATATTGTGTATGTTCAAAAGCTACAAACATTTACAGACTGAAACTGAGTGAACTCCACTTGGTGTAAATACGAGATGTGGTCATCGATGACTGGCGTGAACTCAAGTGACACGTGGATGTAAACAATAGCAGACCGCTACACATAGTTATATTGAGATTAAGTAAAAATGCATTAATTTAATTACCGTACATTCGATCGATCTGAAATTTTGACACGATGTATTGTTAGGTAAAACGAGTCTATGTTCAAAATTTCCGCTCGATAGATTTACGGAAAGTGGGTCACTTTTGACTTTTGTTTTTCCACCTGACCGACCGACAGACCAAGAGACGGCGGTAAAGTTAATAATTGGGATTTAATAAACAAAATGTAAAAACAAAGTGTTTGACTATAAATCCCTTATATGTGGGAAATTACTAAAAGTATGATTATGTTCAATATAATACGCAGCGCGACAACATTTACAGACTGAAACTGACTGAACTCCGCTTGCTGTAAAACGGAGAACAATAGCAGACGGCAACATAAACTAAAAGTGCATTAATTTAATTAAGTTGCATTCGATATATCTGTAATCTTGATACACTGCATTGTTAGGTGACACGAGTCAATGTACAAAATTTTAGCTCCATAGCATTTTGAAAAGTGGGTCATTTTTTACTTTTGTTTTTCCGCCTGACAGCGAACCCACCACAGACAAAGAGAGAGAGAGAGAGTGAGAGAGATAGAGAGAGAGAGTGAGAGAGAACGAGAAAGAAGACGGTGAAGCTAATATAAGTGTTTTAAAAATAGGCGGATCTTTGCAATTCTTTGAATATTCTCTTAACTATGGTGATCGAAGACCAGTGGCTTGCCACTGATTTTAAAGTTTTGTTTTTTATAACTTTTATTTATTGGTTGTTTTTTTTAAAAATTAGACAAGAGTCCTTTTTGGTTAATATTTCTTTTAACATTAATATATTGTTATTAATCATTTATTAACAGTGTTTAATCGTTAACATCTGCTATATTAGTTTCTGTAGTTTAAACTATGTATGTGTGGATGTGTTCTTGTGTTGTTTATTTTTAGATATATCATTTAGAAACTTAAGATAAATGTCGCATTATTCTATGTTGTTAAAAACGTATAATGGGAATTGCTTTTCCCGCTAGCAATGCACCAGAAGGCACCGCTAATGTTGTATTTACGATGAAACTCGAATTATTTTTTTTTGTACCAAACTTAGTTTAGACGATTAATTGATTAGAATTTTTTTTGTTGAAAATGTTAATTTTAAAATATTTACAGTTTTAGGACTCTTAATATTAAAGTTAGTTTTTTATATGGACGGAACTTTAAAAAAATGTAAAGAAACATATCATTCGAAGGTCACATTAGATTTAAAATTGTAATTTATAAGGAATTTAAAAGAACTATAAAATTTGCATATGTACTTTAAAATATATGCTTACCTGACTCTTTAAGCAAAATACTAATCCACGTGATACTTTCCGAGAAAGGAAAGCAGTCAATTTTATTCAAGTGCTATTTCACTTGATCTTGATCCCTATAAATAGGGATACACTGTCGTGAATTGTTAGGAGAATCCTACTATAGATAAAGCCTAAGTCCAATTTCAACAAACTCATTTCACTGGTTTATGCCATAATTCTTAAAAATTACTAATTTATTCTTGATATATATTGTATAATAAACTAGCCTTTGTTGTCTACAAGAGTAGATACTTACAGTGGTGTAACAACGGGTTGGCATCGGGGCAGTTGCCAAGGGCGCCAGCTGAAAAAGGCGCCACTAATCTCTAATTTTTAAATTTGTATTTAAATAAATACTGTCGGACCTCTCTCTCTCTGTCTCTAAGTCGAACTCAAAAGTACCCGAAAAAAATGAATTTCGGAGTTTTTGAGTTAGGGAAATGGCGTAATAGGCGCCGATTAATCAAGGACAATGTAGATATTGAGAGGTAGGAGGGGGGCATCCATACCGGCTAGTAGACTAGACAGGAAAGATAGGCAGTTTCTATGTTTCATATGAAAGGACGCTAACTTTCTTTGACATCCCGACACAAGCCCGTGAGAGAAGACACCTTCCCTCCCCTCCCCCACTTTACTCCCTCCACTGTCGGATGGGGGAGTAGGATTTTTCTTTTTAAAAAGAGTCACAGCATGCAGAAAAGGGACGTGATTTATTTACCACTCCTTTTTCTTGTCTTTGTCATTTTTTCTTCTTGCAAGGATCGCTTAATCCCTTGTGGAATACACTAAGATAAGAATTTACGTCAATTTACGTGGCGCTACGGCACACGAGTTCTGAAATGTCACTCCAGAATAATAACCCAAACGCCTTGGAAAATTCGACTAAGAGAGGTGGAAAGCCAAAAAATCTTGGAGCTAAGGAGATCTAAAATACATTAGTCTTATGGAATTTGGCCGGGACCTAACAATTAATTCAATATAGGGAGGTTTTCCACTTAGGGAAGTTCGACTTAGCGAGGTCCGACTGTATTTCACTTTTATCCTCGATAACAAAAAAGTGAATAATTAATTATATTTAAATATATTCCATTTAAACCATTATAATATTTTTTATAATGTTTGTGGCCTTTGCGGGGAAACTTATCATATAAATGTCAATATGATTTAGTCTTTCTTTTAAAAAGAAACATCTTACTATCCCCATTCCACTGTCGAGGGAGTGAAGTGTGGGAGGGGAGGGAAGGTGTCTCCTCTCACGGGCTTGTGTCGGTATGTCAAAGAAAGTTGGCTCCTTTCATATTAAACATCGTCGTCCCTCTTTCCTGTCAAGCCTTCTAGCCGCTATGGCTGTTTCCCCCACCCCCTCTCAATATCAACATTGTCCTTGATTAATATGCACCTATTACGCCAGTTTCCCAAACTCGAGTTAGAGAGGTCCGACTGTATTAGCAACACGCCAATGCGCCAACTAACGAAAATGCTGAGCTGTAGTAGGTGTAGTGTTACTTAAATTTACTTTTAATTGTGAGTTTCTATCGTTATGTGTGAGATAATGAGTATGGCACACTGACACTATTTTTAAAAATTTATAATACACTTTACTTCAAGCTTTGCTGTATTCTTTATTAACGTAACAGTATACCGTTTTTTCCAGTGGTTTATTTAGTATTATTTAGTAAATAAACTGCAAATTAGTATAGTTCTTGTCTTATGCATTGTAGACATTAGTCTTATGGAATTTGGCATTTTCATATCCACGTTGTATGACTGTCACTGTCAGACTACGTAATTATTGTCATAAATACAATACGAGAAATTCAATTATTTTTTTCTAACAAAAGAAAAATCGCAAAGCTAAAACTTGTCAATTTATCAAGGGCGCGAAAACTAAATTAGCCAAGGGCGCCAAAAACCTAGTTACACCTCTGGATACTTATAATGTTACATAAAATTGTTATACGTAACCTTGAACTTGAAAGGACGCTACTAACAAGGCACGTGTCGCCTAAATGCCTTAAAATGGAAGATAAAATATATAATGTCTGTTTATTACATTAAAAAAAAACATCAAACAAAATGGGCTATGTCCAGAGGTCAATGGAAAAAAAAAGAAAAAAAAAGAAGAAAGAATCGCTAAGATGTTTTAATTACTAAGGAAACATTGGACGGGGCGAGATGCACTAGCATTAAGTTAAATTTGTGAAAAAACTTTTAAAGAATATTTGAAGCTCACACCAGATTGTATGAATGTGTTGTTCTCACTGATGTGTTAAAACTATGCCACGCCACTCTAACATTTTAACTTATGAGAAACGAAGCTCAATAAGAGCAGGAATTTATATCGAAGATTGTGATGGAAGATACTATAATTACATCATACAAATTTGCTTTGTGATATTCTAAACTGCTGCGCGTCGTTGATAAGATATCTATCTACCCGGGAACATTAGTACTGACCATCTGGTCATGTAAGGATTTATTACTTTTAAACTTTAATTTTATTCAGCAAGTAAAACATTAAGTAAAGAAACACTTTAGAAGACATGGAGAGCAAATAATTGTTAGTGAAGCAAATAATTGGATAATAATTATTGCGAATAGTGCAATATAATCTACTTTACCAATCATCAATGAATGAACATAGAGTCAATCTCTCTATTTATGATACATATACACACAGAGACATGCTTTACAGATGGACAAAGCCATTCAGTGTTGTTTGAGGTGATACAAATATATATATATAATATATAAGACATTGGAGAGATTTTAATAGGTATTACATTAACTTTGTTACATAGCTCAACAATGTAAAATGCGGATGTAACATTGTGTGGAGAGAAAGGACAGCTCTTCTTTTTTGTTTTCTTCTATTACCCCCCCCTCCAAAAAAACAACAACACGTGAAATGCACCTTAGAGGAAGTTTTCGGTCGATGAAAAGATGACATAAGAGTACAAACGAAGTCAGATGTCAAGCAGTTACGTTTGGTGTACGTGAAAATAAATTATTGCGTTCGATAAGAAGATACATCTTATCCTTTTTTACCACCATGAATTTTAGTTAAATGTTATTTTAGTCTGGAAGGCATTATAGCTTCGCGGAATACATAAATAAAATATTCTAAATTTGTTCTTCTTTATTTGATAATATTACCGCCTCCTTAATGTTATTCTTTATTAGATACTATCACCGCCTCCCTAATGTTATTCTTTATTAGATACTATCACCGCCTCCCTAATGATATTCTTTATTAGATACTATCACCGCCTCCCTAATGATATTCTTTATTAGATACTATCACCGCCTCCCTAATGTTATTCTTTATTAGATACTATCACCGCCTCCCTAATGTTATTCTTTATTAGATACTATCACCGCCTCCCTAATGTTATTCTTTATTAGATACTATCACCGCCTCCCTAATGTTATTCTTTATTAGATACTATCACCGCCTCCCTAATGTTATTCTTTATTAGATACTATCACCGCCTCCCTAATGTTATTCTTTATTAGATACTATCACCGCCTCCCTAATGTTATTCTTTATTAGATACTATCACCGCCTCCCTAATGTTATTCTTTATTAGATACTATCACCGCCTCCCTAATGTTATTCTTTATTAGATACTATCACCGCCTCCCTAATGTTATTCTTTATTAGATACTATCACCGCCTCCCTAATGTTATTCTTTATTAGATACTATCACCGCCTCCCTAATGTTATTCTTTATTAGATACTATCACCGCCTCCCTAATGTTATTCTTTATTAGATACTATCACCGCCTCCCTAATGTTATTCTTTATTAGATACTATCACCGCCTCCCTAATGTTATTCTTTATTAGATACTATCACCGCCTCACTAATGTTATTCTTTATTAGATACTATCACCGCCTCCCTAATGTTATTCTTTATTAGATACTATCACCGCCTCCCTAATGTTATTCTTTATTAGATACTATCACCGCCTCCCTAATGTTATTCTTTATTAGATACTATCACCGCCTCCCTAATGTTATTCTTTATTAGATACTATCACCGCCTCCCTAATGTTATTCTTTATTAGATACTATCACCGCCTCACTAATGTTATTCTTTATTAGATACTATCACCGCCTCCCTAATGTTATTCTTTATTAGATACTATCACCGCCTCCCTAATGTTATTCTTTATTTGATACTATCACCGCCTCCCTTAATGTTATTCTTTATTAGATACTATCACCGCCTCACTAATGATATTCTTTATTAGATACTATCACCGCCTCCCTAATGATATTCTTTATTAGATACTATCACCGCCTCCCTTAATGATATTCTTTATTAGATACTATCACCGCCTCTCTAATGTTATTCTTTATTAGATACTATCACCGCCTCCCTAATGTTATTCTTTATTAGATACTATCACCGCCTCCCTAATGTTATTCTTTATTAGATACTATCACCGCCTCCCTAATGTTATTCTTTATTAGATACTATCACCGCCTCCCTAATGTTATTCTTTATTAGATACTATCACCGCCTCCTTAATGTTATTCTTTATTTGATACTATCACCGCCTCCTTAATGTTATTCTTTATTAGATACTATCACCGCCTCACTAATGATATTCTTTATTAGATACTATCACCGCCTCACTAATGATATTCTTTATTAGATACTATCACCGCCTCCCTAATGTTATTCTTTATTAGATACTATCACCGCCTCCCTAATGTTATTCTTTATTTGATACTATCACCGCCTCCTTAATGTTATTCTTTATTAGATACTATCACCGCCTCACTAATGATATTCTTTATTGGATACTATCACCGCCTCCCTAATGATATTCTTTATTAGATACTATCACCGCCTCCTTAATGATATTCTTTATTAGATACTATCACCGCCTCTCTAATGTTATTCTTTATTAGATACTATCACCGCCTCCCTAATGTTATTCTTTATTAGATACTATCACCGCCTCCCTAATGTTATTCTTTATTAGATACTATCACCGCCTCCCTAATGTTATTCTTTATTAGATACTATCACCGCCTCCCTAATGATATTCTTTATTTGATACTATCACCGCCTCCCTAATGATATTCTTTATTAGATACTATCACCGCCTCCCTAATGTTATTCTTTATTAGATACTATCACCGCCTCCCTAATGTTATTCTTTATTAGATACTATCACCGCCTCCCTAATGTTATTCTTTATTAGATACTATCACCGCCTCCCTAATGATATTCTTTATTAGATACTATCACCGCCTCCCTAATGTTATTCTTTATTAGATACTATCACCGCCTCCTTAATGTTATTCTTTATTAGATACTATCACCGCCTCTCTAATGTTATTCTTTATTAGATACTATCACCGCCTCCCTAATGTTATTCTTTATTAGATACTATCACCGCCTCCCTAATGATATTCTTTATTAGATACTATCACCGCCTCCCTAATGATATTCTTTATTAGATACTATCACCGCCTCCCTAATGTTATTCTTTATTAGATACTATCACCGCCTCCCTAATGTTATTCTTTATTAGATACTATCACCGCCTCCCTAATGTTATTCTTTATTAGATACTATCACCGCCTCCCTAATGTTATTCTTTATTAGATACTATCACCGCCTCCCTAATGTTATTCTTTATTAGATACTATCACCGCCTCCCTAATGTTATTCTTTATTAGATACTATCACCGCCTCCCTAATGTTATTCTTTATTAGATACTATCACCGCCTCCCTAATGTTATTCTTTATTAGATACTATCACCGCCTCCCTAATGTTATTCTTTATTAGATACTATCACCGCCTCCCTAATGTTATTCTTTATTAGATACTATCACCGCCTCCCTAATGTTATTCTTTATTAGATACTATCACCGCCTCCCTAATGTTATTCTTTATTAGATACTATCACCGCCTCCCTAATGTTATTCTTTATTAGATACTATCACCGCCTCCCTAATGTTATTCTTTATTAGATACTATCACCGCCTCACTAATGTTATTCTTTATTAGATACTATCACCGCCTCCCTAATGTTATTCTTTATTAGATACTATCACCGCCTCCCTAATGTTATTCTTTATTAGATACTATCACCGCCTCCCTAATGTTATTCTTTATTAGATACTATCACCGCCTCCCTAATGTTATTCTTTATTAGATACTATCACCGCCTCCCTAATGTTATTCTTTATTAGATACTATCACCGCCTCCCTAATGTTATTCTTTATTAGATACTATCACCGCCTCCCTAATGTTATTCTTTATTATATACTATCACCGCCTCACTAATGTTATTCTTTATTAGATACTATCACCGCCTCCCTAATGTTATTCTTTATTAGATACTATCACCGCCTCCCTAATGTTATTCTTTATTAGATACTATCACCGCCTCCCTAATGTTATTCTTTATTAGATACTATCACCGCCTCCCTAATGTTATTCTTTATTAGATACTATCACCGCCTCCCTAATGTTATTCTTTATTATATACTATCACCGCCTCCCTAATGTTATTCTTTATTATATACTATCACCGCCTCACTAATGTTATTCTTTATTAGATACTATCACCGCCTCCCTAATGTTATTCTTTATTATATACTATCACCGCCTCCCTAATGTTATTCTTTATTAGATACTATCACCGCCTCCCTAATGTTATTCTTTATTAGATACTATCACCGCCTCCCTAATGTTATTCTTTATTAGATACTATCACCGCCTCCCTAATGTTATTCTTTATTAGATACTATCACCGCCTCCCTAATGTTATTCTTTATTAGATACTATCACCGCCTCCCTAATGTTATTCTTTATTATATACTATCACCGCCTCACTAATGTTATTCTTTATTAGATACTATCACCGCCTCCCTAATGTTATTCTTTATTAGATACTATCACCGCCTCCCTAATGTTATTCTTTATTAGATACTATCACCGCCTCCCTAATGTTATTCTTTATTAGATACTATCACCGCCTCCCTAATGTTATTCTTTATTAGATACTATCACCGCCTCCCTAATGTTATTCTTTATTATATACTATCACCGCCTCCCTAATGTTATTCTTTATTATATACTATCACCGCCTCACTAATGTTATTCTTTATTAGATACTATCACCGCCTCCCTAATGATATTCTCCATCCCCCAAATGCACCTGTGGCTATCACCGCCTCCCTAATGATATTCTCCATCCCCCAAATGCACCTGTGGCTATCACCGCCGACATGCATCACTCAAGCGTAAACCAGGGGACGGTTGCGCCTACATTGGGAATTATTGTTACGCCATAAAGGACAAACAGATAGACTGCATATTTTCATTTATATATTTGAACCAAAGCCCGTTCAAGTGTAGGATGACCTGTGAAGTTCGTGGAACGACATCACTACATTACCTACCCCTGTCTGTCCAGAGACCCCACCTCACCCCTCCCCCACACAGCGGTCTGTCCAGAGACCATATCCTCCCCCCCACCCAACATAGCATCTGTCGCGAGACCCTACATCCCCTCCAACACAGTTTGTCGAGAGACCCGCAGTCTCGACCGGCCAAACATGTGTATCACGTCAAAAATACGATTCATTGTAGCTATAACAACATTACCCATCCCCGTCTGTTCAGAGACCCTACCTCCCCCAACACCGCGGTCTTTCCAGAGACCATACTTCCCCCCTCACACCGATGTCTGTCCAGGGTTATAATAAATAACCCGTAAATACAAATTTTATTATTACAAATCCCAACTCGCACCACTCAAATTTAACTCTTGGAAAAAAAATGCACCAAAATAACTCATTTTGATAGTCGTTCAATATGTAATAGAGACTTAATTCTTCTCCGCCAGTGATTCGCTGTAGGAGTGTGTAAGAGTTTGATGGACCAATCGCTATCGATGACCGCACAGAAAACTGCCTTTTATTATATAGGATGTGTTCATATTAGTAAACAACATCAAGGAACTTATCACTTCAAAACATGACACAGCGTTTAAGAATTATAAAATTTATCAAATGTTTACAGTCACCACTATCCTTCCTATTAACATCTTTCTAATAAAACAAATGACGTAAGTCTGTATTTATGACAATGGGATCAGCCGAAAATTTAAGAAATATTTTTATTTGAAATTAGACAGCTTTATGAGGTGTTAAAAGTAACAATAATATTATCACTCAATATTAAATCTTTGATGCAACAAAGTTAATGCCAAGTTGTTGAATGTTCCTTTTGGAAGTAACTAATTTTATGAAACAATTAAAATCCAAGGTAGTGAGCCGTTGAAAGGAAATTGTTTAAATCGTAATGAATCTATACCGGGGATAAAAGAATCCTAGCAATTCATTGAAATGTTATCCCTTATTAAAGAGATCGAAGTTCGAAGTTAAGTGGCAAGCCACTTAAAGGAACATGATTCCACTAAGGACTATAATGTTGGCTTACAATTACACAAAGGAATACAGGTCGATAAAGAGTATTAAATTTATAGTGTTCTAATTTTGAAATAACTAGCATTCTGAAAATGTATTTTTCCCTCGAGTGAAATATTACTATAAATCCTATTTAGTTACATGCAATACAAAGTGTAGGCTATACAAATACCTAATATTTTGTCGCATCAACGTTAAGATTACAATTTAACCAAAATTAAAGAAAATAATATGATCTTCTCATCAACCTGCCGCTAAATTAAATTGTCTTAATTACAACCTCATGATAAATTGTTCAATAATGGTGCTTTTTAGTGCGTCGTTCATGAAAAATACATACACCAGATATGACTATAGAATGTCTTTTACTTTGCACACTTCCTTTATAAGTTTATATTTAGGAGTTTCAACACATGCCATGGATTTCATTTGCCTTTAAATATACTTGAGAGTTTTTTCTAATGTATAAAATAATTAACTGTAAAAACAACACTGACAATAAGATACAAAATACACAAACAAATTGTGGAATGAAAACAAAAACTTGATCTTTATTATTAAACTAACAAGACAGTAAACGTTTCAGCTAATTCATTCATTTGCCAAAACGATTACTGTCGTGTTAGTTTAATAATCAACCTCAAATTTATTGTTTTCATTTACAAAATTTGTTTGTGTATTTTGTATTTTATTTAAACCCTTTATCGCAGTCCTATTATATATGATTGACAATAAGACAACTCTAGCATACAGACAACATTAGCAATCAGAAAACGCTAACAAAATAAGAGACAACACTTACAATCAAACAACTCTTACTGGCAGACAGACAGCACTAACAGTCAACTTTTACACGCAGACCATACTAACACTCACACATCTCTAGCATTTAGTAAACACAAACTATAAGACATCTCTGACAGAAAGACAAATTTAACAATAAGACGAATCTGATAGACAGACAACACTGACAATAGGACACATCTAACAGAAAAAAAATCAACCTCACTATCTTACATGTCTTTAAAATGGCGGACAACATTAACAATCATTCAACTCTTACAATCTTACATGTAAAATTAAAAAATCAAAAACTTTTACAAACTAACAGATATCACTAACATACAAACTAACTCTTAAAGATATATAACTCATTCAAATAGACATAGAACAATAATGACCCCCTTTTTAGTCCATGACGGACTATGGGGCAAGTGATGTAGCGTTCACAAGTGTTTAGCCACCACTAACGAGCAGAGGAATATGTGGCCAGCACAATGCCCCAGTTGCCTTGCCAGTACCTGGGCTCGAACCCGTGACTTGGGATCTGCCTTGGATCGATAGTCCAGTGCGCTACCACTTAGACCATCGAGTTACAGACGTACAATCTGAACATACAACACTAACTTACCTATTGGTTTCTGACAAAAATATTATTGACAGACAGAAAAAAACCCAGTCATCAAAACTTTTTACATTGATCAAAACTCAAAACAAATTGTCTTGTAATGACGTCATTAAGCAGAATATGTTGATATTTTATTATTAGATTGAATGGATATGACAGAATTATATATTTTTTGTAAATATTTAGAGACAGAAAGAATACATGTGTGTCATATCGTAACTGACTAGAGGTTGAATTGAAAGATTATCACTTAAATATAGAGTACAGCTGGTGACCCGTCAAAACGGCCTCGGACAAAACGACCCTGACAAATCGGCCCAGATATAACGGCCCCTGTCAAAACGGCCCCGGCCAAAATGGCCCCTGTCAAAACGGCCCCTGTCAAACGACCTAGGTCAAAACGGCCCCGGTCAAAACGACCCGGGTCAAAACGGCCCCTGGTCAAAACGGCCCCGGTCAAAACGGCCCCGGTCAAAACGGCCCCTGTTAAAGGGGCCCCGACATAACGGCCCCGGACGGAGATAATTTTTAGGACATTTGTGGTATTTATCTGCAATATGTGAGCATTTGGGGAACATATTTTAACAAATTTTATATTTTCTAACCTATTCATGGGGCCGTTTTTATATATGTTTCTGGTGCTGTAATCAAGCGTTATTCTATCTCTTTTAAAACTTGACAAAGAAACATTTCTTTGACTTTGCAACCTGGAGTAAACAATACAATTTGTTCAATTAGATAAGATCATATTTATTGTACTGTTATTAATTATTTCTTTTTGTTGGTGATATTATTACTTTTACATAATAAATTTTGTGTTAATATATGTCACCAAAACAATGAAACAAAATGTAATTATATGGATACATTTAATTAACCATTATGTTTTGTTCTTTTACTAATGATTCTTATATATGTGTATACAGTTCATAATACATATCACTCACAACATATAAAGAAATTCCGGTTAGATGACTATGCATGATCTGGTTACATTTAAATTTTAAATAAATATCTAGTTCAAAAAGGAATCATGCAAACAGTCCCTATTAAAAAGTTTTTTGCTTTATAATAAGAAAATAAACTAAAATGCCACCATCCTATTGGTCAGTCTCACACAAGAATAATTAGGGGCCGTCCATAAATGAAGTAACCCTCCCATTGGTCAGACTCACACAAGAATAATTAGGGGCCGTCCATAAATGGAGTAACCCTCCCATTGGTCAGACTCACAGAAGAATAATTAGGGGCCGTCCATAAATAAAGTAACCCTCCCATTGGTCAGACTCACACAAGAATAATTAGGGGCCGTCCATAAATGAATTAACCATCCCATTGGTCAGAATCACACAAGAATGATTAGGGGCCGTCCATAAATGAATTAACCATCCCATTGGTCAGAATCACACAAGAATAATTAGGGGCCGTTCATAAATGAAGTAACTCTCCCATTGGTCAGACTCACACAAGAATAATTAGGGGCCATCCATAAATGAAGTAACCCTCCCATTGGTCAGACTCACACAATAATAATTAGGGGCCGTCCATAAATGAAGTAACCCTCCCATTGGTCAGACTCACACAAGAATAATTAGGGGCCGTCCATAAATGAAGTAACCCTCCCATTGGTCAGACTCACTCAAGAATAATTAGGGGCCGTCCATAAATGAAGTAACCCTCCCATTGGTCAGACTCAAACAAGAATGATTAGGGGCCGTCCATAAATGAATTAACCATCCCATTGGTCAGAATCACACAAGAATAATTAGGGGCCGTTCATAAATGAAGTAACTCTCCCATTGGTCAGACTCACACAATAATAATTAGGGGCCCGTCCATAAATGAAGTAACCCTCCCATTGGTCAGACTCACACAATAATAATTAGGGGCCGTCCATAAATGAAGTAACCCTCCCATTGGTCAGACTCACACAAGAATAATTAGGGGCCGTCCATAAATGAAGTAACCCTCCCATTGGTCAGACTCACTCAATAATAATTAGGGGCCGTCCATAAATGAAGTAACCCTCCCATTGGTCAGACTCAAACAAGAATAAATAGGGGCCGTCCATAAATGAAGTAACCCTCCCATTGGTCAGACTCCCACAAGAATAATTAGGGGCCGTCCATATATGAAGTAACCCTCCCATTGGTCAGACTCACACAAGAATAGTTAGGGGCCGTCCATAAATGAAGTAACACTCCCATTAGTCAGACTCACACAAGAATAATTAGGGTTCATCCATCCATAAATGAAGTAACACTCCCATTGGTCAGACTCACACAAGAATAATTAGAGGCTGTCCATAAATGAAGTAACCCTCCCATTGGTCAGACTCACACAAGAATAAGTAGGGGCCGTCCATATATGAAGTAACACTCCCATTGGTCAGACTCACACAAGAATAATTAGAGGCCGTCCATAAATGAAGTAACCCTCCCATTGGTCAGACTCGCACAAGAATAATTAGGGGCCGTCCATAAATGAAGTAACCCTCCCATTGGTCAGACTCACACAAGAATATTAGGGGCCGTCCATATATGAAGTAACACTCCCATTGGTCAGACTCAAACAAGAATACTTAGGGGCCGTCCATAAATGAAGTAACCCTCCCATTGGTCAGACTCACACAAGAATAATTAGGGGCCGTCCATAAATGAAGTAACCCTCCCATTGGTCAGACTCACACAAGAATAATTAGGGGTCATCCATAAATGAAGTAAAACTCCCATTGGTCAGACCCACACAAGAATAATTAGGGGCCGTCCAAATAATTAGGGGCCGTCCATAAATGAAGTAACACTCCCATTGGTCAGACTCACACAAGAATAATTAGGGGCCGTCCAAATAATTAGGGGCCGTCCATAAATGAAGTAACACTCCCATTGGTCAGACTCACACAATAATAATTAGGGGCCGTCCAAATAATTAGGGGCCGTCCGTAAATGAAGTAACACTCCCATTGGTCCGACTCACACAAGAATAATTAGGGGCCGTCCAAATAATTAGGGGCCGTCCATAAATGAAGTAACACTCCCATTGGTCAGACTCACACAAGAATAATTAGGGGCCGTCCAAATAATTAGGGGCCGTCCATAAATGAAGTAACACTCCCAATGGTCAGACTCACACAAGAATAATTAGGTGCCGTCCAAATAATTAGGGGCCGTCCGTAAATGAAGTAACACTCCCATTAGTTAGACTCACACAAGAATAATTAGGGGCCGTCCAAATAATTAGGGGCCGTCCATAAATGAAGTAACACTCCCATTGGTCAGACTCACACAAGAATAATTAGGGACCGTCCAAATAATTAGGGGCCGTCCATAAATGAAGTAACACTCGTCACACTTCATCACAAAAACTTTGACCTTTCACCTCCAAAATTACGTCACAAAGCGTAGCACACACACTTAAAGCCGTATTTTCTAATTGAAAATAAGCATGTTGCAAAGTTCTTTTTTGTCATTTAACTATGTATTTAGCTAGTGTAAGTCTGCGCTCTAATATCGTAACACGTGTCATTGAAAGTGTCACTAAATAATTTGAAAACAATCAAATATTTAAGTGGAACTTTTATTTTTGGGTATTTAATGTGACGTCTAATTTCTTAAACACCCCTCTCCCCCTCGTAACACATCGTCACAAATGCTTACCCCCCTTTTTAGACGCGGGATGTCATTTATGGACGGCCCCTTAATGACTTTTCTTTATTGTCCCCCATTTGCCAAAGAAAAGTTACACCCACTTAAAAAAATTTAAAAATGAGCAGCAAGTATTCATAATTACATCAATAAATCTAAAACATTTAAGTGTAAGGTTTTCGTTCTTCTTTCGTGGAGTAGTAATACTACAACTAACTATACCATTCAATTTTAATTTGGAATTACAATAAAACAATAAGCTTATTCAAACTTCATAGACATTAAAATAAAAATTCGTGTTCCAATTTTTTTTTAAAAGTCCCCTTTCTTCTTTTCTATAAATCGTGTGTGAAATGTTGACTAAACAAAAAGGGCAAACACATTATAACAATTTAAAACCATAATAAAAATGTGGTCGTTTTGACAAGGGCCGTTTTTACCGGGCCTTTTTGACCGGGGCCGTTTTGACATGGGCCGTATCGACAGGGGCTATTTTGACTGGGGCGGTTTTGACAGGGGCCGCTTTGACCGGGGCGTTTTGTCTATAAACCAGTAAAGCTAAACATGAACTTCATTAAAAACTTCACAATCTTATAGTGTATATTAGAACTAATGACGTCATGTAGCATTATTACTTTTGAGCAAATAATCTATTTATATTTATATTTATACAAATGAAAGCGTGTCTGTGTGTGTGCATGTCCTTTATAACTGACTTAACCATTCATCCGATCGCCATGAAACTTTGGAAGATTTTTACGTACGCTCTTGGGATAGTAACTGGCAAAAAACAAAACAAAATAACTAACATTAACACTCATAGGGGTTCGGGAGCCGTCATCTTAACGAGTTTCTTTGAATTTCCTTATTTTAGAAATCGTTGCAACGCACGAACGTGTACGCTAGTGTATTATAGAATTTACTGTTAAAACCACAATCAAATAACAGTATGAAAATGACAGATAACACCAACAATCAGACAACACTAACAATCAGACAATACTAACATAAAGACAACACTAACATACAGACAACACTAACAATAAGAAAAATCTAACATACATACAATATTAACAATCATACATCTCTAACAAACTTAGGGACAGCACTTAAAATCAAACTACTCTTACAGGCAGACAGACAACACTATCAAACAGACAACTTTTACGTACAGCAAATACTAACAATCAGACATCTATGACAGAAAGACAACCTTAAAAATCAGACAGACAACACTGACAATGGGACAAAATTTAGTGACGGACAATACAAACCATCAGACAAATCTAATAATCATACATATATTATAAACTGACAAACAACATTAACTATCAGTCAACACTTACAATTAACAGACTCACACAAGAAAAATTAGGGGCCGTCCATAAATGAAGTAACGCTCCCATTGGTCAGACTCACACAATAATAATTAGGGGCCGTCCATTAACTAAAATGTAACAGACAGACTAGACTAACCGATAGACAACACAGATAACTTTTAAAGAAAGGTAACTCTTACATTCAGACAACTCTTACAAACTGACAGACAACCAAAATAATTAGACGACTAGTACGGTCAGACAATTCGGACTGACAATACTAATTTATACATGTTTTATGACATAAAACAGAATTGATATCAGACAGAGATAACCCCTTTAACCCAACTTTTTTACCAAAAAAAAATAAAAAAAATTGTCTTGTAATGAACTCATGAAGAAAAAACAGGTTG
>CALYLW010002547.1:0-42269 GCA_944989445.1 Ampullaceana balthica
GGGGGTAATTCATGAGGATTACAGCAGAATGGGAAGGTCCACAGAAGACCAAGAAGTTAGCAGGGGGTAATTCATGAGGATTACAGCAGAATGGGAAGGTCCACAGAAGACCAAGAAGTTAGCAGGGGGTAATTCATGAGGATTACAGCAGAATGGGAAGGTCCACAGAAGACCAAGAAGTTAGCAGGGGGTAATTCATGAGGATTACAGCAGAATGGGAAGGTCCACAGAAGACCAAGAAGTTAGCAGGGGGTAATTCATGAGGATTACAGCAGAATGGGAAGGTCCACAGAAGACCAAGAAGTTAGCAGGGGGTAATTCATGAGGATTACAGCAGAATGGGAAGGTCCACAGAAGACCAAGAAGTTAGCAGGGGGTAATTCATGAGGATTACAGCAGAATGGGAAGGTCCACAGAAGACCAAGAAGTTAGCAGGGGGTAATTCATGAGGATTACAGCAGAATGGGAAGGTCCACAGAAGACCAAGAAGTTAGCAGGGGGTAATTCATGAGGATTACAGCAGAATGGGAAGGTCCACAGAAGACCAAGAAGTTAGCAGGGGGTAATTCATGAGGATTACAGCAGAATGGGAAGGTCCACAGAAGACCAAGAAGTTAGCAGGGGGTAATTCATGAGGATTACAGCAGAATGGGAAGGTCCACAGAAGACCAAGAAGTTAGCAGGGGGTAATTCATGAGGATTACAGCAGAATGGGAAGGTCCACAGAAGACCAAGAAGTTAGCAGGGGGTAATTCATGAGGATTACAGCAGAATGGGAAGGTCCACAGAAGACCAAGAAGTTAGCAGGGGGTAATTCATGAGGATTACAGCAGAATGGGAAGGTCCACAGAAGACCAAGAAGTTAGCAGGGGGTAATTCATGAGGATTACAGCAGAATGGGAAGGTCCACAGAAGACCAAGAAGTTAGCAGGGGGTAATTCATGAGGATTACAGCAGAATGGGAAGGTCCACAGAAGACCAAGAAGTTAGCAGGGGGTAATTCATGAGGATTACAGCAGAATGGGAAGGTCCACAGAAGACCAAGAAGTTAGCAGGGGGTAATTCATGAGGATTACAGCAGAATGGGAAGGTCCACAGAAGACCAAGAAGTTAGCAGGGGGTAATTCATGAGGATTACAGCAGAATGGGAAGGTCCACAGAAGACCAAGAAGTTAGCAGGGGGTAATTCATGAGGATTACAGCAGAATGGGAAGGTCCACAGAAGACCAAGAAGTTAGCAGGGGGTAATTCATGAGGATTACAGCAGAATGGGAAGGTCCACAGAAGACCAAGAAGTTAGCAGGGGGTAATTCATGAGGATTACAGCAGAATGGGAAGGTCCACAGAAGACCAAGAAGTTAGCAGGGGGTAATTCATGAGGATTACAGCAGAATGGGAAGGTCCACAGAAGACCAAGAAGTTAGCAGGGGGTAATTCATGAGGATTACAGCAGAATGGGAAGGTCCACAGAAGACCAAGAAGTTAGCAGGGGGTAATTCATGAGGATTACAGCAGAATGGGAAGGTCCACAGAAGACCAAGAAGTTAGCAGGGGGTAATTCATGAGGATTACAGCAGAATGGGAAGGTCCACAGAAGACCAAGAAGTTAGCAGGGGGTAATTCATGAGGATTACAGCAGAATGGGAAGGTCCACAGAAGACCAAGAAGTTAGCAGGGGGTAATTCATGAGGATTACAGCAGAATGGGAAGGTCCACAGAAGACCAAGAAGTTAGCAGGGGGTAATTCATGAGGATTACAGCAGAATGGGAAGGTCCACAGAAGACCAAGAAGTTAGCAGGGGGTAATTCATGAGGATTACAGCAGAATGGGAAGGTCCACAGAAGACCAAGAGGTTAGCAGGGGAGTAATTCATGAGGATTACAGCAGAATGGGAAGGTCCACAGAAGACCAAGAGGTTAGCAGGGGAGTAATTCATGAGGATTACAGCAGAATGGGAAGGTCCACAGAAGACCAAGAGGTTAGCAGGGGGTAATTCATGAGGATTACAGCAGAATGGGAAGGTCCACAGAAGACCAAGAAGTTAGCAGGGGGTAATTCATGAGGATTACAGCAGAATGGGAAGGTCCACAGAAGACCAAGAAGTTAGCAGGGGGTAATTCATGAGGATTACAGCAGAATGGGAAGGTCCACAGAAGACCAAGAAGTTAGCAGGGGGTAATTCATGAGGATTACAGCAGAATGGGAAGGTCCACAGAAGACCAAGAAGTTAGCAGGGGGTAATTCATGAGGATTACAGCAGAATGGGAAGGTCCACAGAAGACCAAGAAGTTAGCAGGGGGTAATTCATGAGGATTACAGCAGAATGGGAAGGTCCACAGAAGACCAAGAAGTTAGCAGGGGGTAATTCATGAGGATTACAGCAGAATGGGAAGGTCCACAGAAGACCAAGAAGTTAGCAGGGGGTAATTCATGAGGATTACAGCAGAATGGGAAGGTCCACAGAAGACCAAGAAGTTAGCAGGGGGTAATTCATGAGGATTACAGCAGAATGGGAAGGTCCACAGAAGACCAAGAAGTTAGCAGGGGGTAATTCATGAGGATTACAGCAGAATGGGAAGGTCCACAGAAGACCAAGAAGTTAGCAGGGGGTAATTCATGAGGATTACAGCAGAATGGGAAGGTCCACAGAAGACCAAGAAGTTAGCAGGGGGTAATTCATGAGGATTACAGCAGAATGGGAAGGTCCACAGAAGACCAAGAGGTTAGCAGGGGGTAATTCATGAGGATTACAGCAGAATGGGAAGGTCCACAGAAGACCAAGAGGTTAGCAGGGGGTAATTCATGAGGATTACAGCAGAATGGGAAGGTCCACAGAAGACCAAGAAGTTAGCAGGGGGTAATTCATGAGGATTACAGCAGAATGGGAAGGTCCACAGAAGACCAAGAAGTTAGCAGGGGGTAATTCATGAGGATTACAGCAGAATGGGAAGGTCCACAGAAGACCAAGAAGTTAGCAGGGGGTAATTCATGAGGATTACAGCAGAATGGGAAGGTCCACAGAAGACCAAGAAGTTAGCAGGGGGTAATTCATGAGGATTACAGCAGAATGGGAAGGTCCACAGAAGACCAAGAAGTTAGCAGGGGGTAATTCATGAGGATTACAGCAGAATGGGAAGGTCCACAGAAGACCAAGAAGTTAGCAGGGGGTAATTCATGAGGATTACAGCAGAATGGGAAGGTCCACAGAAGACCAAGAGTTAGCAGGGGGTAATTCATGAGGATTACAGCAGAATGGGAAGGTCCACAGAAGACCAAGAGTTAGCAGGGGGTAATTCATGAGGATTACAGCAGAATGGGAAGGTCCACAGAAGACCAAGAAGTTAGCAGGGGGTAATTCATGAGGATTACAGCAGAATGGGAAGGTCCACAGAAGACCAAGAAGTTAGCAGGGGGTAATTCATGAGGATTACAGCAGAATGGGAAGGTCCACAGAAGACCAAGAAGTTAGCAGGGGGTAATTCATGAGGATTACAGCAGAATGGGAAGGTCCACAGAAGACCAAGAAGTTAGCAGGGGGTAATTCATGAGGATTACAGCAGAATGGGAAGGTCCACAGAAGACCAAGAAGTTAGCAGGGGGTAATTCATGAGGATTACAGCAGAATGGGAAGGTCCACAGAAGACCAAGAAGTTAGCAGGGGGTAATTCATGAGGATTACAGCAGAATGGGAAGGTCCACAGAAGACCAAGAAGTTAGCAGGGGGTAATTCATGAGGATTACAGCAGAATGGGAAGGTCCACAGAAGACCAAGAAGTTAGCAGGGGGTAATTCATGAGGATTACAGCAGAATGGGAAGGTCCACAGAAGACCAAGAAGTTAGCAGGGGGTAATTCATGAGGATTACAGCAGAATGGGAAGGTCCACAGAAGACCAAGAAGTTAGCAGGGGGTAATTCATGAGGATTACAGCAGAATGGGAAGGTCCACAGAAGACCAAGAAGTTAGCAGGGGGTAATTCATGAGGATTACAGCAGAATGGGAAGGTCCACAGAAGACCAAGAAGTTAGCAGGGGGTAATTCATGAGGATTACAGCAGAATGGGAAGGTCCACAGAAGACCAAGAAGTTAGCAGGGGGTAATTCATGAGGATTACAGCAGAATGGGAAGGTCCACAGAAGACCAAGAAGTTAGCAGGGGGTAATTCATGAGGATTACAGCAGAATGGGAAGGTCCACAGAAGACCAAGAAGTTAGCAGGGGGTAATTCATGAGGATTACAGCAGAATGGGAAGGTCCACAGAAGACCAAGAGGTTAGCAGGGGGTAATTCATGAGGATTACAGCAGAATGGGAAGGTCCACAGAAGACCAAGAGGTTAGCAGGGGGTAATTCATGAGGATTACAGCAGAATGGGAAGGTCCATAGAAGACCAAGAAGTTAGCAGGGGGTAATTCATGAGGATTACAGCAGAATGGGAAGGTCCACAGAAGACCAAGAAGTTAGCAGGGGGTAATTCATGAGGATTACAGCAGAATGGGAAGGTCCACAGAAGACCAAGAAGTTAGCAGGGGGTAATTCATGAGGATTACAGCAGAATGGGAAGGTCCACAGAAGACCAAGAAGTTAGCAGGGGGTAATTCATGAGGATTACAGCAGAATGGGAAAGGTCCACAGAAGACCAAGAAGTTAGCAGGGGGTAATTCATGAGGATTACAGCAGAATGGGAAGGTCCACAGAAGACCAAGAAGTTAGCAGGGGAGTAATTCATGAGGATTACAGCAGAATGGGAAGGTCCACAGAAGACCAAGAGGTTAGCAGGGGGTAATTCATGAGGATTACAGCAGAATGGGAAGGTCCACATAAGACCAAGACGTTAGCAGGGGGTAATTCATGAGGATTACAGCAGAATGGGAAGGTCCACAGAAGACCAAGAAGTTAGCAGGGGGTAATTCATGAGGATTACAGCAGAATGGGAAGGTCCACAGAAGACCAAGAAGTTAGCAGGGGGTAATTCATGAGGATTACAGCAGAATGGGAAGGTCCACAGAAGACCAAGAAGTTAGCAGGGGGTAATTCATGAGGATTACAGCAGAATGGGAAGGTCCACAGAAGACCAAGAAGTTAGCAGGGGGTAATTCATGAGGATTACAGCAGAATGGGAAGGTCCACAGAAGACCAAGAAGTTAGCAGGGGGTAATTCATGAGGATTACAGCAGAATGGGAAGGTCCACAGAAGACCAAGAAGTTAGCAGGGGGTAATTCATGAGGATTACAGCAGAATGGGAAGGTCCACAGAAGACCAATAAGTTAGCAGGGGGTAATTGTTGAGGGAAAGATCTTTTACTTTATATGTTACAGTCAATGTGTGAAATTATAGAATGCCTGCAGTTTTAAGGCCTTATGAAATATAAGGTTTTTATGATCATGTTACATACTTTGCCTAGGCATTTTTATACAATATACATGCATTAAATGTATTGACAAGTGTACTACAGTGTCAAAAGAGCGCTATGAAAAAGTGTTTACTGGCAATGCATATTTGAAAACGAAAGAAGAAATATGAAATAAATAAAAGACGTTCTCAACAACCGAACCCGGAAAGTTCAATTTGCATCCAGCTATACAGCAAGTAAGTAAGACTAGTTTGCACCCAGCTATACTTGTTATAGCAAGAAATTAAGCTAAAGTTGCACCCAGCTATACTTGTTACAGCAAGTAAGTAAGCTAAAGTTGCACTCAGCTATACTTGTTACAGCAAGTAAGTAAGCTAAAGTTGCACCCAGCTATACTTGTTACGGCAGGTACTAAGTTTAGAGTGACATCATGTTTATTGGTTTATTAGATGAGAATCTTGAGTGACCAGTGATGCGTTGTAAGATTTATTAAACACGTTTTTTCATCTTAAGTTTTTATTTACAGTGATTTAAACAGTATTGCATTATATCTTCACAACAGAGACAACGACTCCTTGAAGAACCGCACACAAAATCAATGATTAAATTATAACTCCCTTAAAGAAAAGCACAAAATAGCACGGTGGTCGAGTGGCATGCGCGCTCGGCTGGCGTACCGATGGTCACGGGTTCGAATCCTTGTGAAGGCAAGAATTTGTTTCTGGGGCCTAGGGCATCCCTGAGTCCACCCAGCTCCGAATGGGTACCTAACATTAGTTAGAGGAAATAAAGGCGGCTGGGTAATGCGTGGAACCCTTATAGCCGAGGCCTGTGAACGCTGCATCACTTGCCAACAGACCGGAATGGTCTGTGGACGCATTAATCTTCTGCATAAAAGGAGCGTCTGTATAGATAAGACAAAATATCAATGATTAAATATCTTCACAACAGAGACAACGACTCCTTGAAGAACCGCACACAATATCAATGATTAAATAAAACATGACACATAAAAAAAGAATTCATGTCTGTGGAGCAGCAAAGTTCATCAGAGTGACACCTATCAATACATACATAAAATAGTTAAGTGGATGAGCACCTAGTGCCCACCTGATGATATTGGTTACTTGTATAGCGATATTTGTCCATGCAGCATGCTACCTGTCTTCTTATTTTTAAAACTCTATTTAGATAAAATAAAATAATAAAATATCGTTAGGTTGGTGGCCATCCATCTATAGAGACGTACAGGAAGGTTGTGGAGACAATTAAGGGATCGTCCATAAATGACGTCACGCACCTGGGGGGGGGGAGGAGGTCACACATTTGTTGCGTTGTGTGACGAAGGGGAGGGGGCGGTTTAAGAACTGTGACCTCACATCAAAACGCGCAACTTTAAATAACAGTTCCACTTAAATATTTGATTGCTTACAATTTATTTAATGACGTTTCACATGGCTTCACGCGTGTTACGATATTAGAGTGCATCCTTACACTAAATACATACTTAAAGGACAAAGTGATTTGAAACTTGCTCATTTTCAAATAGGAAGTACAGCTTTTATGGGGGTCTCATGACGTCATATTTAAGGGAGAGGCCTATTTTTTTTTGTAACGATGTGTGACGAGGGAGGCGGGGATCGGCCATAATCGCGTGACGACATTTATGGACGGCAACTAAGACATAAGGTTCGTGTATGGAGTTGAAAGGTCATGGATCTATCTGAATTGACCAACATCGATTAAGCATGGACTCTATCTTTATGAGTGGTCGAGTAAAGTATAACGCCATTTAGTCCGAAATTGAAAAGTTTACTTTACCTATGATTAAATTAATATGCATTAATTGTGTATGATAGAAAAAAAAATACCATAACTTTCTCTTATACACATCTGGTCCCTAAGACGAAGGCTTACATTCTAAATATTTATTTTTTAAAAACAGTGATTATAATGAAGTATCTCGAATAGAATTTATCAACAACTCACCAGGCGTGTAACAACAAAAGATTATCTATATTGAAAAAGCGTGTACTTTTTAATCTCACGATACACACCAGGGAGCGTGTGATGGTTAGATTAACAATAATAAAACAGAAGTCACCGATTGCATATCTAGTTAGTCAGATGCTGTGTGTTGGAGCCGTTGTGGATATTCGTCAGCGTGTGCACACCTAGTCACGTGATGTACGTACACACCAAATGTATATAAACTTAGATGGTTACAATTTTTACTTTATTTAAGTTATTTATTCGCTGTGCTCGAAGATTTATTAAACCAACTTTCGTGACAAAGATATCTTTTGATTTTTTAAAATCCTGTTTCGATTTGGTAAGTATTAAACTTTGACCTAGTTAACCTGTCTAGCGTCCATCAATGTCACCTTTTACCCGTTGGCTCATAGAAGATCCGGCGCGCTGTCGGCCGGAATCAGTCTTCACATGTTGGGTAGTGTAGTTCGACTTTACCGAGGTTTTATCCCATCGGTTACCCTCACCTGGTTTAGCCGGTCAATTACCGTTTACCTGGTTGTGGCCGCTGTGCATGCTACAGCTACTTGGAACCACAGGTGAGAGCTGGGTGCCAGGTGGGGTCCAAAGGTAGCGAACTACCCAGAAAGGAGTACGTCTGATTCCCAACCAGAGGTATTACCCCTCCCCTGGACACCACATATACTCGGATGACATAATTACGTCAATAAAGGATTATATTGGTACTATGTAATTGTTTATGCTCTTTGCAATAGAGAATAAATATTTACGATGACGACATAACGTGCAAATATGTTAAAATAAAACATTACAATTTCTAATGTTTGTGACTCTGGTGAAAAGTTGAAAGCACATTTTCAAAAGTAGATGGAAAAGTCTTTCACGCAGTTCCTGTAATTATTTTTAGTGGTACTTTAATAATTGTTTTTAAATGTTTCAATGAAACAAAAATCAATTTGTTTCAAGAGTATGAACCTATTAGAGAAAATAAAAGTTTTTACGAAATGTCAAAATCAAGACGTGCAAGGAGGACTCATTGTCTCTGAAGCACATACATTTTCAAACACAAGTATGATCAATGTCTGCAAATCGAGAACTGAAAGCCGTTTTGTTGAATGAAAGCCATTTTGTTGAATGAAAGCCGTTTTGTTGAATGAAAGCTATTTTGTTGAATGAAAGCCATTTTGTTGAATGAAAGCCATTTTGTTGAATGAAAGCCGTTTTGTTGAATGAAAGCTATTTTGTTGAATGAAAGCCGTTTTGTTGAATGAAAGCCATTTTGTTGAATGAAAGCCATTTTGTTGAATGAAAGCCGTTTTGTTGAATGAAAGCCGTTTTGTTGAATGAAAGCCATTTTGTTACACCTGTTTATTCTCAGACCATCCCAGATGCCCTTCGACGGATTCTTCACCAACCTCGGACTGGCCCAGGCCGTGTTCGCCCTGGTGATGTGGGTCGGCGCTTTCCCAACTCGAGGATGGATCTCAGGCACCACGGTGTTTGACCTCATCACACAGGACCTGGAGGTGGGGCTGTTCAAGACGAGCAAGGCCGGGGTGATCGTGGACACAAAGGATTTCCTGAAGAGCCATTACGGTACGTTCATTTAGGTGAGCCATTACGGTACGTTCATTTAGGTGAGCCATTACGGTACGTTCATTTAGGTGAGCCATTACGGTACGTCCATTTAGGTGAGCCATTACGGTACGTTCATCTAGGTGAGCCATTACAGTACGTTCATCTAGGTGAGACATTACGGTACGTTCATTTAGGTGAGCCATTACGGTACGTTAATTTAGGTGAGCCATTACGGTACGTTCATTTAGGTGAGCCATTACGGTACGTTCAATTAGGTGAGCCATTACGGTACGTTCATTTAGGTGAGCCATTACGGTACGTCCATTTAGGTGAGACATTACGGTACGTTCATTTAGGTGAGCCATTACGGTACGTTCATTTAGGTGAGACATTACGGTACGTTCATTTAGGTGAGACATTACGGTACATTCATTTAGGTGAGCCATTACGGTACGTTCATCTAGGTGAGACATTACGGTACGTCCATTTAGGTGAGCCATTACGGTACGTTCATCTAGGTGAGACATTACGGTACGTTCATTTAGGTGAGACATTACGGTACGTCCATTTAGGTGAGCCTTTACGGTGAGGTCATTTAGGTGAGCCATCATGGTACGTCCATTTAGGTGAGCCATTACGGTACGTTCATCTAGGTGAGCCATTACGGTACGTTCATCTAGGTGAGCCATTACGGTACGTTCATTTAGGTGAGACATTACGGTACGTCGATTTAGGTGAGCCATTACGGCGAGGTCATTTAGGTGAGCCATCATGGTACGTCCATTTAGGTGAGCCATTACGGTACGTTCATCTAGGTGAGCCATTACGGTACGTTCATCTAGGTGAGCCATTACGGTACGTTCATTTAGGTGAGACATTACGGTACGTCGATTTAGGTGAGCCATTACGGCGAGGTCATTTAGGTGAGCCATTACGGTGAGGTCATTTAGGTGAGCCATTACGGTACGTTCATCTAGGTGAGCTATTACGGTACTCTCATCTAGGCCCCGGCAGCTGTTTTACTCAATATTTACTACACAATTCATCTAGGGCCCGGCAGTTTTTCTGGCATCTGATAAGCTGAAACATCACGAGAAGATTGCTGTCTATCTATTGTTTTCCATATTGAGATCAATTGTCAATGGACCTTTCATTGTCTGTCAAAATTCTTGCTTTGTCATAGAAGCGGCTAATCTCTAGTATTGTTCTCTGCTCGTCTGACTTAAGGGTGCACACAAGCCAGACTTCGTTTTAGGGTTTACGTCCCCTTTCCTCTATCTCAGAGAACACTGAGTTAACCCCTCCTTTCTTTCCCTTATACCAGACAGCATTGAGGCCACTATCGTCACCCAGAGCCTGGGAGGCACGTTCCTGTTGCTGGCCATAGTCCTCTGATACTTCTACTCCCCCGGTGTAAGAAAACTCGGCCTGGCCTACGTCATGTCCGCTTTGTTGGCAGGTAAGTCGGTGGGAAGGTTGGTGAGTAGTTCGGTGGTTACCATTGCATTTTAGGTGGAGAGTTAGTGGGCTGGTAGAAATGTCGGTAGCTTGTTCAGTTGGTTGACAGGTTGATTGATAGGTTGGTAGGTATGATGGCGAGTAAGAGGACTGTTTGGTTGGCTAGTGGATTGGTGCATAGCCTTGTGAGTCGGTAGGCAGATAGTTTGGTAGGTATAATGACGAATGGGATGCCGTGTTGTTTGGCTAGTGAATTGGTGGGTAGTCTGGTGATTAGATTGGTGGGTAGCCTCGTGAGTAGATTGTTGGGTAGCCTGGTGAGTAGATTGTTGGGTAGCCTGGTGATTAGATTGGTGGGTAGCCTCGTGAGTAGATTGGTGGGTAGTCTGGTGATTAGATTGGTGGGTAGCCTCGTGAGTAGATTGGTGGGTAGCCTCGTGAGTAGATTGGTGGGTAGCCTGGTGAGTAGATTGGTGGGTAGCCTCGTGAGTAGATTGGTGGGTAGCCTCGTGAGTAGATTGGTGGGTAGCCTGGTGATTAGATTGGTGGGTAGCCTGGTGATTAGATTGGTGGGTAGCCTCGTGAGTAGATTGGTGGGTAGCCTGGTGAGTAGATTGGTGGGTAGTCTGGTGATTAGATTGGTGGGTAGCCTCGTGAGTAGATTGGTGGGTAGCCTCGTGAGTAGATTGGTGGGTAGCCTGGTGAGTAGATTGGTGGGTAGCCTCGTGAGTAGATTGGTGGGTAGTCTGGTGATTAGATTGGTGGGTAGCCTCGTGAGTAGATTGTTGGGTAGCCTGGTGAGTAGATTGTTGGGTAGCCTCGAGAGTAGATTGGTGGGTAGCCTCGTGAGTAGATTGGTGGGTAGCCTCGTGAGTAGATTGTTGGGTAGCCTGGTGATTAGATTGGTGGTTAGCCTCGTGAGTAGATTGTTGGGTAGCCTGGTGATTAGATTGGTGGGTAGCCTCGTGAGTAGATTGGTGGGTAGCCTGGTGAGAAGATTGGTGGGTAGTCTGGTGATTAGATTGGTGGGTAGCCTCGTGAGTAGATTGGTAGGTAGCCTCGTGAGTAGATTGGTGGGTAGCCTGGTGAGTAGATTGGTGGGTAGCCTCGTGAGTAGATTGTTGGGTAGCCTCGTGAGTAGATTGTTGGGTAGCCTCGTGAGTAGATTGTTGGGTAGCCTGGTGAGTAGATTGGTGGGTAGCCTCGTGAGTAGATTGGTGGGTAGCCTCGTGAGTAGATTGGTGGGTAGCCTGGTGAGTAGATTGGTGGGTAGTCTGGTGATTAGATTGGTGGGTAGCCTCGTGAGTAGATTGGTGGGTAGCCTCGTGAGTAGATTGGTGGGTAGCCTGGTGAGTAGATTGGTGGGTAGCCTCGTGAGTAGATTGGTGGGTAGCCTCGTGAGTAGATTGGTGGGTAGCCTCGTGAGTAGATTGGTGGGTAGCCTCGTGAGTAGATTGTTGGGTAGCCTCGTGAGTAGATTGGTGGGTAGTCTGGTGATTAGATTGGTGGGTAGTCTGGTGAATAGATTGGTTGGTAGTCTGGTGATTAGATTGGTGGGTAGCCTCGTGAGTAGATTGGTGGGTAGCCTCGTGAGTAGATTGTTGGGTAGCCTGGTGATTAGATTGGTGGGTAGCCTCGTGAGTAGATTGGTGGGTAGCCTGGTGAGTAGATTGGTGGGTAGTCTGGTGATTAGATTGGTGGGTAGCCTCGTGAGTAGATTGGTGGGTAGCCTCGTGAGTAGATTGTTGGGTAGCCTCGTGAGTAGATTGGTGGGTAGTCTGGTGATTAGATTGGTGGGTAGTCTGGTGATTAGATTGGTGGGTAGTCTGGTGATTAGATTGGTGGGTAGCCTCGTGAGTAGATTGGTGGGTAGCCTCGTGAGTAGATTGGTGGGTAGCCTCGTGAGTAGATTGGTGGGTAGCCTGGTGAGTAGATTTGTGGGTAGCCTCGTGAGTAGATTGGTGGGTAGCCTCGTGAGTAGATTGTTGGGTAGCCTGGTGAGTAGATTGGTGGGTAGCCTCGTGAGTAGATTGGTGGGTAGCCTCGTGAGTAGATTGGTGGGTAGTCTGGTGATTAGATTGGTGGGTAGCCTCGTGAGTAGATTGGTGGGTAGCCTGGTGAGTAGATTGGTGGGTAGCCTCGTGAGTAGATTGTTGGGTAGCCTGGTGAGTAGATTGGTGGGTAGCCTCGTGAGTAGATTGGTGGGTAGCCTCGTGAGTAGATTGTTGGGTAGCCTGGTGAGTAGATTGGTGGGTAGCCTCGTGAGTAGATTGTTGGGTAGCCTGGTGAGTAGATTGGTGGGTAGCCTCGTGAGTAGATTGGTGGGTAGCCTCGTGAGTAGATTGGTGGGTAGTCTGGTGATTAGATTGATGGGTAGCCTCGTGAGTAGATTGGTGGGTAGCCTCGTGAGTAGATTGGTGGGTAGCCTCGTGAGTAGATTGTTGGGTAGCCTGGTGAGTAGATTGGTGGGTAGCCTCGTGAGTAGATTGGTGGGTAGCCTCGTGAGTAGATTGGTGGGTAGCCTCGTGAGTAGATTGGTGGGTAGCCTCGTGAGTAGATTGGTGGGTAGCCTCGTGAGTAGATTGTTGGGTAGCCTGGTGAGTAGATTGGTGGGTAGCCTCGTGAGTAGATTGGTGGGTAGCCTCGTGAGTAGATTGGTGGGTAGTCTGGTGATTAGATTGGTGGGTAGCCTCGTGAGTAGATTGGTGGGTAGCCTCGTGAGTAGATTGTTGGGTAGCCTCGTGAGTAGATTGGTGGGTAGCCTCGTGAGTAGATTGGTGGGTAGCCTGGTGAGTAGATTGGTGGGTAGCCTCGTGAGTAGATTGGTGGGTAGCCTCGTGAGTAGATTGGTGGGTAGCCTCGTGAGTAGATTGGTGGGTAGCCTCGTGAGTAGATTGGTGGGTAGCCTGGTGAGTAGATTGGTGGGTAGCCTCGTGAGTAGATTGGTGGGTAGCCTGGTGAGTAGATTGGTGGGTAGCCTCGTGAGTAGATTGGTGGGTAGCCTCGTGAGTAGATTGGTGGGTAGCCTCGTGAGTAGATTGGTGGGTAGCCTCGTGAGTAGATTGTTGGGTAGCCTGGTGATTAGATTGTTGGGTAGCCTGGTGAGTAGATTGGTGGGTAGCCTCGTGAGTAGATTGGTGGGTAGCCTCGTGAGTAGATTGTTGGGTAGCCTGGTGATTAGATTGTTGGGTAGCCTGGTGAGTAGATTGGTGGGTAGCCTCCTGAGTAGATTGGTGGGTAGCCTGGTGAGTAGATTGGTGGGTAGCCTGGTGAGTAGATTGGTGGGTAACACCGATTGGTGGGTAGCCAAGCGGTAAGTTTGTCAAGTAACCTGACCAACATTGTCCACGACTTTGCTTAACGTCTTATTCATGGGGCTTCTAATTATATGTTAAAAAATATTATAATTATTATTTATATTTGGCGGGTTGCCTCTGAGAGTTTTTTTCCCATTCAAAGCAACAAAGTGAATCATCTAACTTCGCCACAACTTCTCATCTCAAGAATTTAGCGCATGTCTGAACATTGAAAACTTTTACTCTAAACTACCGTCACGGCCCTCGGTGACCTTTATATCCTGCAACGTCTCTAACTACTAAACCTAAAAAATTAATCGTTAATTTTTCAAAAGTTATGATTAATTTTAAATTAATCTTTAACAGCCCCAATTATTTTACAACAGAACAACGAAAAGGCTAAAAATAGTGTGTATTTGCTAAGCAGATTTTTATTTCTTCAAGGTGTATTCCTGATGACCGGTGTGGTCATCTTCGAGACCAGCTTCGACGACGTCAACTACACCGTCGGCTACAGCTGGTACCTGGCGTTGTTCTCCGGCCTTCTCAGCTGGTCATCCTTCGTCACCTTCATCACAGGGGTCAAGCGAGGGGAGAGAGACCCCCGCGACACGACCGCTAGGGTAAACAAGAGAAAAGGGGACCACACACCACTACTGCCATAAACTTCAATAGTTTACACAAAAAAACATGCAGAACTATTGTACGATAGTGACGTTCATATAGAACTATTGTACGATAGTGACGTTCATACAGAACTATTGTACGATAGTGACGTTCATACAGAACTATTGTACGATAGTGACGTTCATACAGAACTATTGTACGATAGTGACGTTCATACAGAACTATTGTACGATAGTGACGTTCATACAGACCTATTGTACGATAGTGACGTTCATACAGAACTATTGTACGATAGTGACGTTTATACAGAACTATTGTACGATAGTGACGTTCAAACAAAACTGATCAAAGAAAGTACGACCAAATAAAGTTTAACATAGCGCTGATGAATGAATCGATTCGAATATTGAAATGTTCGCTTGTGTGGTGTTATTGAACAGGTCGCCGTTGCGTAGGGCGATTCTAGCTCTAAGCATAACACGAGAGAGACACAGAGAGCAAAGCTCCTTCGCTCACATTAGCCATTTTCAACTTATTCATTTCATGTATCTTCAGGAGTCCTGCAAGTAAATAAATAACTTATGTTACTTAAAAGTCAAAAGTGTTCTTTTGTTTTTCCGCATATGCACCTACATAAAAGGATTTCGACTAAATATTTCACACATATTTAACATGAACCAAAATTGAATATTGGGGTGTTTTGAACTTTACATAATATACAGATATGACGGGGAAGTCTATATATTTTTTTCTCACATGCACTACATAATCTAATTTTCTCCAAGATGTTCTTAGATAAAATGAACAAAAAACAAAACTTATTTTAAAAAGAGGAGGCCCAGCTGCAGTGAGGAATGTAGAATCTCGCATGAAAAAGCAGAAAATAATTTTTTAGTCGCAATCTAAGTAGTCATACAGGGGGGACTCAGAACTCTAAGTTTTATTGATATTTATTGTGATCGATTGTGGGATTTAATGTGAGATATAAAATTTGATCAACTAACACAAAAGTTCTGAGTCCCCCTGTGTGACTACTTAGTTTGTGACTAAAAACTTATTTTCTGCTTTTTCATGCGAGATTCTACATTCCTCACTGCAGCTGGGCCTCATCTTTTTAAAAAAAAGTTTTTTTGCTAATTTTATTTTCTACTTTTACTCGTTAACAAAAGATTTGTAAAACTTTATTTCATTCATGAAGTCCTGTTAAATGTCCTGTTAGCCAAATTCATCTAGAAACGAAATTTTTGAGTTAAATTTTAAATTTTCTATAAATATAAACTTACACATTCTTAACTCCTTTCCAAATGTGCGCTGATCCACTTAGCAGAAAAACTATTTTTTCACAACACATGGATTGTCTATATAAGACATTCTATGATTTCGCTTGTTCTATCTGGAATGATTTTCTATACACACTACACATGTCATACACACAATACGACTATGCATCACGGGAAGTGTGTCATTTTTAAATCCCTTATATTAACTTCGCGGCCGTCTCATCATCTCATCATCTCATGGGCTGGGCGGGCGGAAAAAGAAAAGTCGAAAATGACCCACTTCCCGTGATTCGATCGAGCAGAAATTTGGCACACTGACCCGTCTGACCTAACAATGCATTGTGTCAAAATTTCAGATCGATCGAACGTACCGTAATTAAATTAATGCATTTTTAGTTTATCCTTATATGAGGTATGTAATTGAAATTCACGGTTTGTTATTGTTTTTTTGCCACGTGAAAGTTTGAGCTGACGCATTGAGGCGACCCAACGAAGCGACGGGGTGCTTTTGTTTACATTTTACGTGTCACTCTGAGCTCGGTCATGCGAATCGGTGACCAGACTTTTCCCCTCTCCCCCTCCCACCCACCCCTCCCCCCCTAGGGTTATAAAGCAAACTTGAGTTAAGACAGATTCAGTCTGTAAATGTTTGAAAATAATCAATACTGTTAGTTATGTCTCATATATAAGGGATTTATAGTCAAAAACTTTGTTTTTACGGGTTTGTTTTATTTACTTTTGTTTTTCCGTCCGACCGACCGCCTGCGAACCCAAGAGACGACGGTGAATTTAATATAAGGGCTTGAATTAAACAACCCCGTAAAAACAAAGGAAGTTAATATAAGGGATTGTATTAAACAACCTCGTAAAAACAAAGTTTTTGACTATAAATCCCTTATATATGAGACATAACTAAAAAGTAGTTATCATGCTTAAACGCGACAAACATTTGCATACTGAGATTGCCTTAAATACACTTTATTGTAAAACGGAAAAAGTTTTGGTCACGGATGGTTGAACTTATCTCAGCGTGACGCGTAAAATGTCAACAAACGCTGGCCGCCACATATAGAGATAAACTAAAAATGCATAAATTTAATTACGGTACATTCGATCGATCTGAAAAATTTAATAGCTTAATCCTCCCTACAAGCGAAATCTACTGTGAAAATTTCAGCTCTCTAGCAAGTCAGAAAACGTGTTTACGAGCAAAAAGTTGACGACAGAACCGGAAGCGTTGAATCCGGAATCCTTCACGAGTTAATAGGATAGGGGTCTCAAAAAATATTTTTTTCTAATGGATAAAAAGTAAACTTAATTCTATATTTGAAACTTTAATGTGGCATAAAAGGCAAACATATAGAAAAACAACAAAGAAATTAACACCGATAGTCTAGCACCTAAAATAATTGTCTAATTACGACAGAAGGTTCTGGGAGGTTTATTTCAACCCCAACAGGTTCGTGGTGTAGGTTTTGAGGTGACGATGATGTGGTTGCCTCGAAATTTTTTACATTCCTTGCAGCGTCCTTTAAATAATGCTATGTCTCTAAATATTCCAGTACCACTAGTGCAAGCCTAACGTCTCCATCTACAGGGCGCCGTCAATTTATCAAAGAAACGATTCGCCAAAGTTCTCCAGGTAAACACTGGTACCGTTCTGAGTGACCACTTGGTTGGCCAGTATGGGATACCTCACGTCCAGCTTCAGTAGCTGACACTCGCGCGAGGCCGGCGCCCAATTGAAGGACGTGCATGTGTGAGACTCCCTGAGCCTGGAGCACTCGGAGGCACACATGGCGGCCGACAGGGCGTGGCTGATGTTGGAGATGACCGGCACGCTGACCACTCGAGTGTTCGTCAGTTTTTGAGTGTACATCGAGTCCAGTCTACTGACCACTTGACTGACCATGACCTCGTACTCTAGCACGTGCAGGTAGTCAAACGTGTACCTGGAATAAAACAAAATGTCTTATTTATAAGTTAGAAGAATACAAATTGTAGAAGGAAAATAAAAGATAAAGAGTGTCTATTCTAATTATGGCTCGCGAGCTGTAAATTGAGGATGTACAGTCTACAGGAAGAGGAATTAAATATTTTTTTTTAAAAGTATAATAAAACAATTGACAATTAGATTCAATTTATAAAAAAAACATCTATATATATAATTCTCTTCACAGGACCATGCGAGAAACCACGACGCAAGCAAGTATGTGCAAACAAGCATGACGAATGACACTCGCTGGGGTCAACTAAACAAAGTTTATGGTTTGCAAGTGAAGGTAGTGGAGGGGTGACCAACAATGGTCCTTGCGTTTCACTTGCATTGTTCCTTCACAGAAAACGTGAGATTCGTAGTGTACTGGTTATCACGTCCGCCTCATGCGGGGAAGGTCCTGGGTTCAAGCCCCAGCGAATACATTTTTTTTAAAAATGTCTGTTTGTTTACCCCTTTATTGCATAGCATACGCCGCAGACTTGCTCATCATAGACAGTGCAAAGAACGGTTGGGGGGAGGGGTGAGAGTACAGACACAAAAAGCAGCAACGAGTAAATAAAAAAATAGCGAGTAAACGTGAAGACATGCACACTGAGGTTGTTGTTACCCGCCTCCCATTTAATGCTACTATCCCTTAAACATAAACTGTGATTAGCCGACCCTAGCGAGGGTTAGTCATATTTAGTGTTATTAATTGCGTTTTTTTTTGGAAAACCGATTATCGATTATGTACCTCCGATTTTAAACCGATTATCGTTTTATAGCTGACTTCATAGAAGTTATGGGTGTACCGAATTTCGCCTGCAAATGTCTCGAAACCAACAATGAGTGCCAGTTCAAACCGACGTTCACTTTCTTTGCACTCTCCATGAGCAAGTATGTGGCGTATGCTACGCCGCGGGGCGTCTAGTAGTCAATAATGATAAAAATAAGATAAAAATAAGAATTATTACAATATTTATCATACTAATAACCTAAATAATATAATTTCAAATATGACAATTTTGATCACATTGGCAATCTGTTCAGTGTATATTATTGAACGCTAAATACTTGAAAGATATGATTAATAGATAAAAGATTCTCCTGGATTAAACAATAAATTTAATTTCTTGACTGAATGGTCAGCTAAATCGTTCAGTTTTAAAACGTTTATTAAAACATCATTTCTATGCACCGATAATTCATCGAAAAATTACACTATTTGTTATTTCACTGTTTTAAATAAATAATCCAGCTAACATTTTGGCGTAATAAGTTTTGAAAAAAGAAAATCCATGTTAACTTGCAGATTTTAACATCTGATGATTGATTCCTGACCTTAATATAATAATCGTGGAGGTCATTTTGACGTTATATATTAAATTAATTTAAGTAAATCAAGTAAACATTCTTTTATTTTATATTTGTTTCGTTATCCTCCCTTCCCCGGATTATTAGGCTAAATAACAGCACAGTTTAGTTTTTTGTTCGACTACGTATATATCATCCTTGCGTGGTAACCTATCATATCACTTAACACTCTGGTGGGTCTTTGGGGCACCATCGCAGGCTCTCCTCTGCTTCACGGGTTGGTCTTTGGGGCACCATCGCAGGCTGTCCACTGCTTCACGGGTGGGTCTTTGGGGCACCATCGCAGATTTTCCACTACTTCACGCCATTTGTCATGTCGCCCTCCCATCTCTTCTTTCGCCTAATTCCCTTTTCTTCTTCTCTGACTGTTCCTTTTATCATGATCTATGCGAGACCTCCATATATTGGAACGTGTCCGTACCATCTTAGTTTAGTATTCTTGATTGAGGTAAGAAGGTCCTCGTATGGACGGATGGCAGTATTATTTTATCGTGGATTGATTCGTTGTTGATATGCTCCGTGTAGGACATGTTCAAAATCTTGTGGAAACCTGCAATTTTTAAATACTTCTACTCACTTGATTAGTCTGACGTATCGACCTACAACAGGCTTATGGCAGTCCCAGGTGTACGTCCCATTGGTCACCGGATTGGTCATGTTGAAGCAGATCTCGCCGGTCATGTTGACAAACAGTGGGTCTGGACGAGGGTCAGTTTGGAATACGTCGATAACAAACTTTTTAAGTCTCGTGGATGCTACGTCCGGTCTGTAAAACAAGCAAGAAACTCATCTTTAGTAAACTACCTTTACAAAACCACCAATAGTATTAGAACATTAGCTTTGTGATTCCGTATTTAGAAAATTCGACATTAGAAAAAAAAACATTTGGAAAACTATCTTAAAAAAGTGATTGTTTGAAAAATATATTTATAATACAAAATTTAGAATACCATCTTTAAAAGAAAAAGAGCTTTAAAGAATTCTCTTTAGAAAACTTGCAATAAAATAACAATTTTAGAGGAAGAAAAAAATTATTACTTATATTAACTATATGAAACCACACTTACAACAAGACGTTTAGAATAACACCAGTTGGAAAACTTTCGTTTGAGAAATGTATTTGAATTTGATTCCATCCTATCTGCAAGTATATTTATGATTACATTGTTGTACTTAACCAAACTTCTTATGTTAGAGAGCATCAATTCAACGTTCAAGTTAAATAGATACGTCTTATTTTTAAAACAATCAACAGTCCAGTATACCAATCAAACGTTTAGTCACAAAATAACAGCAAAATACAAAAGATTTTTTTTTAAATTCTGATTTTGATTGCATCATAGAGGAAATTATTTATGATAATAAATTAAACTCTGAGAATATTTGTTAAATTTGTAAACTGCTTTCAGAAAGTTTGAAATCAGAAAAAAAAATTCGAAAAAAATCGATTTTAAAATGTGTTTTCTTACAAATAAAAAACAGTATTAAAAATACAATGGCGAAGAAGACTTCGAGGACCCCAGTGTAATAACCTGACAAAGAGGAGCCCAAGAGATCGTATTGTATAGATTGAAATAGTCTAGAAGATTACACAACACTTATATGAAACAAACGGTTAACTGCCAACTGGGGATTGCAGAGGTACCAAGCTGACTAACATTGCACCCTTCACACGGGCTTTTTGTTGATGAGTTTATTACAAGCATGAACACTTGACTTGGTTGATGGAGTAAGATGAGTTTAGTATGAGTGCCTCCCCTTTGACAAGCTACAGTTGTCACTTGGTTAGCTGCTATGCCGCAGCAAAAACAAATATATATATATTTTTAGTTCTATTTATATGGTTTGTCAGAATATGTTGTATAATTTACTCTTACGTTACAGGCTAAGTTGTAACAATCTCACCTGATGGTCAGAACTATCTGCTCTATCACAAACTTACCTGTTGGTCAGAACTATCTGCTCTATCACAAACTTACCTGTTGGTCAGAACTATCTGCTCTATCACAAACTTACCTGTTGGTCAGAACTATTTGCTCTATCACAAACTTACCTGTTGGTCAGAACTATTTGCTCTATCACAAACTTACCTGTTGGTCAGAACTATTTGCTCTATCACAAACTTACCTGTTGGTCAGAACTATTTGCTCTATCACAAACTGTCCCCTCAGATCCACCATCCACCACGCTGGATCATTCCTCAGGGTATGGTGGAGGCGAGCATCTCCACTGAACTGGTACAGTCCGTCATTCCCTCGGATCGCCAGAAATTTGTTGTTAAAATTTGAGCTGTGATATGCCGGCTTGTAGAGCGCCGCGTTCATGTACCCCAGTGCCAGCTGGGATGACATCACAGACCAAAACGAGGCGAAGAACAGACGGATCGAAGTCAAGGACGGACTCACACTCATGATTTTGAGATGACCTATAACTAATAAGTTAATACACCCAAGGTCTGTTCAGTGCATTAGGAAAGTGTAAAAATATGAGTGATCGGCTCTAGCGCTCTAATATGTAGTTGCCTAAAAATATTTTTTACTTCTGGCTTAAAAAATAAGGAAATACAGCAACACATAAACACGTGCATTGACTATTTGTGAACACTCAACTGTGGTTCTTTTAAAATTCAAACTTCACCACGCAGAAGTCTGCAATAAAAACTCAGAATTCCATGTCACCCAACAATTGGTCGATGTCAAATCGTAACACCAGTGGCGTCACTAGGGGGGGGGCGGGGGGGGGCGGGCCGCCCCGGGTGACACCCATCAGGGGGTGACACCCGAGCCTAAAATTTTACTGTGTACGATTTTATGTCAGAAAAAAAAAGATGACACATTTTTAAATCTATAAAGAAATTAAGAAATACAATGAAATACGTTAAACGCGAAAACTCTTATTAAAAAAAAATATCAGTTAACTTGCAATAATAAAACAGTCCCAACACACAAACAACATTAAAACAAATTAGGGAAAGAAAAAAAGAAACATTCGCAGCAGAGAGATCATTAAAAAACGGCTGGAATGAAAGAGGCAGTATGTTATGTTTTAAAGATTAAAGCCATTTGGGCTTGGACACACCGACAGCATGGACGAATCCCACCTCACAACTCCCTCCACCACAGTGGAGTGGGGGATACGATTTTTATCCCCCCCCCCACCCCCAAAAAAACACCAAAAAAAACAACACACCAAAAGTAGGGGTCTACCGATATGCCTTTTTGCCGATACCGATATTACCGATATTTTTTTTGCCGATATGAGTATTTGTTAGGACAAAAACCAGCGGTCATATTTGATGACGTCATTCTTAAATTTATCACTCGTAATTATTTATCTTTATTATTAGGGGACTACCGATACGCATTTTTGCCGATATTACCGATATTTTTTTCCGATATGAGTACCGATAGGGTATTTGTTAGGACAAAAACCAGCGGTCATATTTGATGACGTCATTCTTAAATTTATCACTCCTAATTATTTATGTTTTATATTAGGGGAATACCGATAAGTATTTTTGCCGATATTACCGATATTTTTTTTTCAGATATGAATATTTGTTAGGACAAAAATCAGCGGTCTTATTTGATGACATCGATCATTCTTAAATTCATCACTCCTAATTATTTATATTTTATATTAGTGGTCTACCGATAAGTATTTTTGCCGATATTACCGATATTGTTTTTCGATAGGAGTGCCGATATGAGTATTTGTTAGGACAAAAATAACAGCGGTCATATTTGATGACGTCATTCTTAAATTTATCACTCGTAATTATTTATATTTTATAATTAAGGGGTCTACCGATATCCAGTTTTGCCGAAATACCGATTTTTTTTTCCCGAAACGAAGTTTCCGATGTGTTCACAAGTTCCAGTTCATGGCCTACATAGGACTCATAACAAAACGAACCGTCCTTTATAAAAATGTACAAGCATATTAGATACTCCTTTTGAAACTTCAACCTTGACTCATAATTATTAATTCTAACCAATAGTTTAATGGCTTTTGCACACGGCGACCTTTTATGAATGAAACAATGAGAACAAAGTACAATAGTAATATAGTGAAAATGAGGCTGAAGCTTGAATGGTTGCCAATGACAACACGTCTTCACACGGTACATTTTGTTATTCCATACGAAACGAAATGTTTTAGACATCTGCGATTCTGCGTGCATCTTTGCTATTAGAGCAATTACGTGAACATAATGTTTACATGTTATCCATTTATTAGAGCAATTACGGTATACTTGGCATCGGCACTATTTACACAGTATTTCTGAGTATACGAAAATCGGCCGATACCTAAACAATATCAAAGCACATGGCACACTGTATCGTGGCTGCACATATTAATACTAGGACTAGGACTCTTTTGACTATTTCAATACCGGTATCGGGGTCGATATATTAATTTGTCGAGATATTGTAAATCTAAATGATAGTTTTTTTTGTTTCCGTTTTTTTGGGGGGTCAAAATGTCACTTATTATGAAATATCGGTGACGTCAATATCGGGACCTTTACATGCTACCGATACCGATATTGCCGATATCCAGATATCGGTGCCGATATATCGGTAGACCCCTAACCAAAAGATGGGTTTTCTTTGTTGATGTTTTTCTTGAGGAAAATTATGATTTCAATGTCTTTGAGTTAATATTTTTTATATATATACATTTATTAAAGGCGTGAAAGCATAGATATGCATGTTTATATACAGGTAGTCCTCCGGTTACGACGGTCCCATCCCGACTTACGCTGTTTCGTGGTTACGAACGCACCCCCATAAAGAATAATATTACGCGTTATTCCGTATTTTAAAATATTTTTTAAATATTTTTTTTCATGAGGTAACGAATTGTTTTCTCTAATTGAAATAACAAAAACTATTTAAAAATATGTATGATTATTATTTCAACCTACAACTTTCGTTTGCGAATTTTTTCAAATGGTGAAGTTTTCAATCAAGTCAATAAAGCTGAGTAAGCTTACAAGTTCCTTTTCAATGCTCATTAGAGAAGAGAGAGCATATTCAGTCTTTTTTTTCCCATGCAAATTCAAACTCATTATATATTCTTTTCAACTTTGAAAAGGATCGCTCTCAGCTGCAGTTTGATGTCATCATTGAACGATAGATGTGAAGTGCGATGTGTACATTTGTAAAGGACTGTGTGAAATATAGCTCATTCAAAATCAGCAAAATGTTTAGCTCTGTGCACGTTTTTTGAGTTTCGCTTTGTGCTACTTCCTTTTCCTTACCCTGAGCCTGGGGCTGGACAATGACTTTTTTAAGAGTTCTGAAAATTTGACTAATTCTGAAGGTAAGCAGTCTTCGATATCGCTTGAATATTCTTCCATTAACTTGGCTGCTCCCCATCGGGTGACAAAATTGCTGAGCTCAGTTAAGTCTGTAAGAAAGCCAAATTTCTCATGGATGTCTTTATATGCGCCTAACCGATGTTGTAGGGCTTAAGAAAGTTTGTCAATGATGACCAGAAATACCTTAATCTTGAATTTTTGTCTCGAGGAGAGTACTGTTTTGTTGATGTCCCTTTATCAAACTGACGCTTTATTTTTTGTTTGATAGTATTGAAGATTGTTTACACTATTTTTACCACGGATTTTTCCTTTCCTTTGTCTTCATAGGAATCACATTAAGAATGCTATCTTTTAACAAACTTAATGAGATACTTCCTTTCTAAAATTGTTTCCCAAATTTCAAGTAAAATAGCGACTTCCAGTTGTTCAATTTCCTTTAGAAATCCTTCTTCTTCAAGTCGAAAGTCACGTGGCTGATTTTCATTTGTTGCTAATTCTTACAGTGCTGCGATATTCTCGTGGTATGAGTTATTAATAGTCCTTACAGCATCATGTCAGGCTGACCATCTTGTGTCAGACAAGGCTTTGTTAGCATGTATCAATTTCATATGTTTTTGAAGTTATGTCAACGATGAGTAGATGCAACAAGCCGGGTATAAAGATTTTGCAGAAGACAAAAAAACTGACCGCAGCAGGACAACATGCTGATCTTTTCCCAACCAAATTAAAGGAATGAGCTGTGCACGGCATATAATGAGCTACAATGAACTTCTCACGAAGAATAGCCTGGTTTCCGTTATACTTCCTACTCATTTGCAGCATTGCCGTATGACTGTCCAAGGCATTTTCAGGGATTCGTACAAACATAATGGCCTGCATCTTTATTATACACTATAATTCATAATACATTTGGGGTCCTTAAATTATTGGGGGCTTTAGCCCGTTCAGCACCCCCCTTTTAATCCGCCATAGGGGGAGTGTTGCGCATCAGTGACGATGTGGTACGAGGAGGGGGGTGTTTGAGAAATGTGACGTCACATCAAAAATGCGCAACTTTAAATAAAAGTTCCACTTAAATATTTGATTGTTTACCATTTATTTAATTACGTTTTCAATGACTTCACGCGTGTTACGATATTAGAGTGCAGACTTACCCTAAATACATATTTAAATGAATTATTTTTTTTAAACGTAAAAAACCAAGTTTTTGACTATAAATCCTTTATGTACGATACGTAACTAAAAGAATGTTCATTATAATACGCAGCGCAAGACCATCCAAAAATACAAAATTGCAGTTGTGTCGTAAAACATGTTTAAATATAATGCGCACCGATCAATAATATGTTTCAATACGGTACATGTGATCGATCTGAAATTTTGATACATTATTTTTATCATCGTTACGAAACTGTCTGCAAAATTTCAGCTCGCTAGCTTACGAGGAAATGGGTTAAAAATTGATCCAAAGTTTTGGCGACAAGCAAGGGCGCAAGGGTGCAAGCAAGCAACCAGACACCACGAGTTAATATAAAGGATTTAAAAATAATTTGCAACATGCTAATTTTTATTGAGAAAATACGGCTTTGGGGGGGGGTCAAAGCTTTGTGATGTCATATCGTAAAAAAGGGGTGGGGTCTAAGTTTTTGTGACAAAGTATGACGCTGGGGTAGGGTGGGGTAAAAATCGGCAACCTCGCGTGACGTCATTTATGGACGGTCCCTTCAGTCATAAAGGGGTGACACCATGAGCTACCGCCCCGGGTGACACCAACCCTAGTGACGCCTCTGCGTAACACTTCAAGCGTGTGTATCTAACACCTAAGAGGGAAAGAGAAGATCCTAATAATAACTTAATTAGAAGCTATTCATAAATAAAAGCTTGTGTATTCCATGGGAGATGGGAGGGGGGGGGGCTGTGTAAAAGATAGGGCGTAGTTTGGAGAAAAAAAACAACGTGTCGAATAAAAAAAGTTTTCAAATATACGCGATGACTATCGGGTGTAATAGATTGTATTGGAGGATACGAACAGCTTTGTTAAGCGCTGAATGGATTCTTTGGGCGCCAGATCAGTACGCTGCTGGACTGCTGGACTACTGGACTGCTGGACTACTGGACTGCTGGACTACTGGACTGCTGGACTACTGGACTACTGGACTGCTGGACTGCTGGACTACTGGACTGCTGGACTACTGGACTGCTGGACTACTGGACTGCTGGACTACTGGACTGCTGGACTACTGGACTGCTGGACTACTGGACTGCTGGACTACTGGACTACTGGACTGCTGGACTGCTGGACTACTGGACTACTATAGAAAATGTTTGGTGGAAAAACAAACGTGTGTTGAGCTTCAACTTCAATGTGTTGATTATCTCAACAAAGGCGTATCTCGTCAAGGGGTCTTGAGAGCATGGATCATGGTAGGAATGTATGCAGCGGAGTCTTGTCATTAAAGCCGCCTGAGGCTGAATTCTTAAGAAAGTATGTTTATCTTTAGACTTTATCGACCAAAAAATATAAATTAGATGTGAGGGAACATTGAACCCAACTGATCGTTTGTAACTGACCCACCGACCACTTTCCACAGTAATTTTAAAAAAAACTTTATCAGTCCTTCTAGAACAGGGGTGTGCAACCTTTTCCAACTTTGGGCCACATGTGAACTTTGTAACAACAACGAGGGCCAGTACCCGTAAAAATGTACTCTTGATAACCTTAGTAAAGTGCGCGAGTGTAATAAAACAAACCCGTAAAAACAAAGTTTTTGACTATAAATCCCTTATATATGAGACATAACTAAAAGTATTGATTATGTTCAAACGCGACAAACATTTACATATTTAAACTGTCTTAACTCCCCTTTGCTTTATAACTCGGGGAAGGTCTGGTCACTGATCGCTGGACCAAGCTCAGCGTGACACGTAAAATGTAAACAAAAGCACCCCGGTACATCGCGTCAACGCGCGAACTGAGCTGTCACGTGAAAAAAAACAATAACAAACTGTGAAATTGAATTACATACCTCGTATAGAGATAAACTAAAAATGCATTTATTTAATTACGGTACTTACGATCGATCTGAAATTTTGATACGATGCATGATTAGGTGACACGGGTCCATGTGCCAAAGTTCAGCTCGATGGCTTCACGGGAAGTGGGTCATTTTTTACTTTTGTTTTTCCGCCCGCCCAAGACAGAGAGACAGAGAGACAGAGACGGCGGTGAAGTTAATATAAGGTATTTAAAAATCAAATATGATTGGCGGACCACATGAAGTGGTCTGGCGGGCCGGGTTGTGGCCCGCGGGCCGCCTGTTGCACACCCTTGTTCTAGAACATCAACACAACGGTATTTTTTAGTTGTTGTTTGTTTCACAAACCATCAAATTTTGTTTGAAAACAAACATTCTTAAAATAACTATAAAAGCCTTCGTTTGTGAGCTAGATACATACTGTATTTAGCAAAGGTTATAAATATACAATAAAGTCTTTTTTATTAAGGGGCCGTCCGTAAAGTACGTAACGCTCCAGAGGGGGGAGGGGGTTAAAAGTGTGACAGTTTGTGACAGGGGGGAGGGGGGGTGTCCGGCCATGTGTGATGTCAGGCTGTTTTCCATTAAATTTTTATTATTTTGTTACTAAAAATAACAAAATTTGTTCGAAAGTGTGAAGTACTTTAGGAGGGGGGGTCCTGAGATTTGTGACAGTTTGTGACAGGGGGAGGGGGAGTTAAAAATGGTAAAAAATAGCTTGACGTACTTTATGGACGGCCCCTAAGTTCAAGATGCACCAAGTGCGTCTTCCTTGTTTCAACATCTCGGTTTTCACGACAGAGATACACAACTGCTGAGAATATGGCATGAGAAAGTCACTTCTTGCCAACCGAATCTTAGTTTTCAAGCGGCCACACATCTTTTAATCACCAGTGAATCGGTGTGTGGAAACCAATTTTTACTAAGAAATTTGTTTCGAAATGAAGTCATCTCCTTGAAGTCATCTCCTTGAAGTCATCTCCTTGAAGTAATCTCCTTGAAGCCATCTCCTTGAAGTCATCACCTTAAAGTCATCTCCTTGAAGTCATCTGCTTGAAGTAATCTCCTTGAAGTCATCTCCTTGAAGGCATCTCATGAAGTCATCTCCTTGAAGCCATCTCCGTGCACAGATAGCGTTCAAATAAATCGTGATGAAAAGATGAAGCCTCACAAATATAAAGAAAATTAAACTCACCAACTTTATCTCCTTGAGAAATTGTGTGAATAGTTAAATGGTAAACCGTTTGCGAAAGCTCGTACGTTAAAATTCGTTGTTGAAAATAAAATTTGTAAAGCAATTTACTAAAACATTCACAAAAAAATAAATAAAATAAATAAATGAGGTGAGTGCTGATGTTTAATAACATAGTATATTATATATAACATATTATATTATATATAACATATTATATTATATATAACATATTATATTATATATAACATATTATATTATATATAACATATTATATTATATATAACATATTATATTATATATAACATATTAAGCTTCTGGTAGAGTGTAGACAAGGAAATTGATGATATATTATAGCTTCTTGTAGAGCAGTCCAATCTTGTAGAATGTAGACAAGGACCTTGATGATCTACAATAACAACACCAATATTCAATATCCATGCAGAAATCACCAATGACCCGCTCGTAAGCTGACCCCCAAACTTTTTCCCTAGATTTTGTCCAAAAAAAGCCGCCTTTAGCCGAGTATATACGGTAGTGTGCCAGGCTTAAGCTATGACTTGAAATTTAAAAAAAAAGATTCGTGTATGTTACCATATGCGGTTACTGTAACTGTTATAGGAGTCAGTGGCAAGATAACAACAACAAAGGTATAAGACGGAAGAAAGTTTCTTTATAATGTAAACAGTCTAAGTACCCCCCACATAAACTTGTCTGTTGGGTTTTTCTTGTTTAAGTTTTTGCAACAATTTTCCCTTACAAGTCAATCTGCATTAAAATTTAAAGTCATGCAAAGAATGACGAGAAGGTAGCAAATGTTTATATCATAGAAAAATAAATCATTGCTGCTTAGGAATTGTTCACCTTCATTTACTAATTATTTAGTTTTCTGTTGCTTAGTTACAGAGAAATAAAAATAGATCTGTAATCCAATCAGATCACTGGAAATAAAGTTTAAATTTTACGATGACAATGCAAATCGGGAAAAGAAATAAGATTATGCCACCAAATCTTCTCAACCAGTAACTGAAGTTTTATTAGACTTAGTCGAATGTGTTGGGACACACATGTTAAATAACCGGTGGAGATTTAGTTTTCATACATGAGTTTGAACCAAATATAAGTGATGAAATCTCCATGTGAATTTTTGTGCACTATGATAATATAAATTATGGATGTTTCTGCAATAAACAGTGGATACATTGTGGATGTTACATTTTGTATCATTGGCTTATGCACACTTTATACAGAAAGTGACATATTGAAGATTTTATGGATTATTGGATAACTGTAAATAAAATAAAGTAACTCTTACAACCACACTTTGAAATTATTATTATTATCATTATTATTATTATTATTATTATTATTATTATTATTATTATTATTATTATTATTATTATTATTATTATTATTATTATTATTATTATTATCATTATCATCATCATCATTATCATTATTATTATTATTATTATTATTATTATTATTATTATCATTATTATTATTATTATTATTATTATTATTATTATTATTATTATTATTATCATCATTATTATTATTATTATTATTATTGTTATTATTATTATTATTATTATTATTATCATCATTATTATTATTTTTTTTTAATTATTATTATTATTATTTTTATTATTATTATTATTATTATTATTATTATACATTTATTATGATTTTTACTTTGTTTTATTTTCTGAATTTTTCATTGATAAATGATAACAAACGTTAAAGAAACCATAATTCCAATTACTAACAACGTGTTGTATTTTTAAATATTAGAATATAGGTTACCATTACAATATAGGTTACCTTTACAATATAGGTTACCATTAGAATATAAGATACAATTACAATATAGGTTACCATTAGAATATAAGTTACCATTACAATATAGGTTACCATTAGAATATAGGTTACCATTACAATATAGGTTACCATTACAATATAGGTTACCATTAGAATATAGGTTACCATTACAATATAGGTTATCAATTTAGATTTGTCATTTGTTACCCTTATTGATCAAACATTTAATGATGTTACAAACTAATTTGAAGAAAGTAATAAATGGGTTAAATGATTTTTTTCTTCTTTAATCAATAGAAAACCAATGACTAAAAATAGATATTTTTTACCCACGCGGTAGAGAGTTATCGAGACAAAGAGATTTAATGTTTGGAGAGTATTATAAATATTTACTTTTGGTGTCTCCCCGCATAAAAGAGCAGATTATAGATTGATGTCTGTTACTTCACACACACGAAAATGTAAATCAACCTTCATCTCTTTGCCTTTATTTTCATTTGTGTTTCCCTGAACCATTTTCAGGACCATATCTAAACTTGTTGAAGAATTAAAAGAATTTTAAAAAATATCACAAGAAAATATCGATAGACTGTGCAAGGTCAAATCATTTATTGAACATGTTCTATTAGACCAATGTTTTATAGGGCAGGTGCGTCATACAAAAATTTAATGTTACCGCATGAAAACGGTGAGTTGACGCCTTCTCTCGTCACGCAAGGCCATAATTCAAGACTTAACTAATTTTCAATGAACTATAGTTTCTCTATCGACCCGCGTCAAAGACTTCCATTTAAAATAAGAAATATTTTAAGATCGTCATGGCCTCATGAAGGACCTTTCCTTTTAGCTCTCCAACAATCTCACCAAATTATAATCTAATCAATAATTCCCCATAAATACCCATAGATAGCGCAAGGTGATGGGTAATCCTAAAGACTCATTTTAAAGACACAACAGAACAAGAAACATATCGGCAAGGAGCAATTTCTTCTGTAAATAAACAGTTGTTCTTGTTTGTTTTAAATAGGTGCAGTTAAGAGATCAAAGTACAGCAATCAGAAGGTGCAGTTTAAGAGATCAAAGTACAGCAATCAGAAGGTGCAGTTAAGAGATCAAAGTACAGCAATCAGAAGGTGCAGTTAAGAGATCAAAGTACAGCAATCAGAAGGTGCAGTTAAGAGATCAAAGTACAGCAATCAGAAGGTGCAGTTAAGAGATCAAAGTACAGCAATCAGAAGGTGCAGTTAAGAGATCAAAGTACAGCAATCAGAAGGTGCAGTTAAGAGATCAAAGTACAGCAATCAGAAAGAGAAATAACAAAATGTATTTAGAGATTAATAAGTGCATTGTGAGTTGAGGGGGGTGGTCGAGAAAGTCAACATTGATTGATGGCAGTGTTAAGGGTGGAGACAAGAGTCAACAGGTGAAAGAAAACTTGACATTCTCACCATGGCCATGGGTTCAAAGGTCACATAATCAAATGTATACAAGTTTCCAAACTTATCCAGCGTCTCTATTAAAACATTAGGAAGGTTTCCATGGCAACAAATATCTCTATTAAAGACATTAGGCCAGTTTTCCATGGCAACAAATATCTCTATTAAAGACATTAGGCCAGGTTTCCATGGCAACAAATATCTCTATTAAAGACATTAGTCAAGTTTTTTTTGGAACCAATTATCTCTATTAAAAGTTTAGGCAAGGTTTCCTTGGCACCAACTATCTCTATTAAAGTTTAGGCAAGGTGTCCTTGGCACCAAATATCTCTATTAAAAGTTTAGGCAAGGTTTCTTGGCACCAAATATCTCTATTAAAAGTTTAGGCAAGGTTTCCTTGGCACCAAATATCTTTATTAAAAGTTTAGGCAAGGTTTCCTTGGCACCAAATATCTCTATTAAAAGTTTAGGCAAGGTTTCCTTGGCACCAAATATCTCTATTAAAAGTTTAGGCAAGGTTTCCTTGGCACCAAATATCTCTATTAAAAGTTTAGGCAAGGTTTCCTTGGCACCAAATATCTCTATTAAAGACATTAGGCAAGGTTTCCTTGGCACCAAATATCTCCATTAAAAATATTAGGCCAGAATTTCTTGGCGCCAAATATATCTATTTAAAGATTAGAAAATTGACAGCTCCTCGGGTATTTGTTACGTCCTAAAAAATCATTTTCCTTGTCGCAAGCAAACGGATTGACTACTCGAATAATCTTTAAGACAAACAATAGATTTTTTAAAATGAATTTATAACAGAACGTCGAGTTGATGTAATTGGACGTGTAATCAAAATATAAATCTCTCTCATTACACATTACAGTCAGGTGACCAGTTGACCATTGACCAGACTACACTTCGACATCTTCCAGAAAAAATTTGACCCCTTCCACTGTTTCCAGGGCCGCGCTCGGTATCGCCATCCGTGGGTCCACCTTGATCAGTTGGCACTGGTGGCTGGACGGTGTCCAGTTGAAGGCCGTGCACGTGGCGCTGTCCCTCTGCCTGGAGCACTCGTCGGCGCACAGGATGGCCGTCAGCATTGCCGCAAAGTTGGCCAGTCGGACGCCTTGCACGAACCGCGTGTTATCCACGGCCGTGTACGTCATTTCCTCAGCCGACAAGATGGCGCTCGTCATGACCTCGACCTCCAGCACGTGAAGGTAATCGTTGTCGAACCTGGGTGGTAAGTTGAAGAATTTTTATAAATTATATTTCTTATTAAGATGACCTACATTGGCCTTACGATGATAAGACAATCTTATTTAACTAGTGTATCACCCGTCAAAAATGACGGAAGTTTTAATAAGAGAAACCCGTAAAAAACCAAGTTTTTGACTATAAATCCTTTATGTACGAGAAGTAACTAAAAGAATGTTCATTATAATACGCAGCGCCAGACCATCCAGAAATACAAAATTGCAGTTGTGTCGTAAAACATGTTTAATATAATGCGCACCGATCAGGAATATGTTTATAAAAAGAGCTGTCAATAAAATACGCACCTTATTGCGCGACAGAAAGGTTGTTCAATATAATACGCACCGCGACGCTCTATCTCAAAAAATAGCATGATACATAGGAATAAATAAAATAATCTAAAAAATCAATAATTTAATTACGGTACATGCGATCGATCAGAAATTTTGATACATTGTTTTTTATCATTGGTACGAAACTGCCTGCAAAATTTCAGCTCGCTATCTTGCGAGCAAGTGGGTTAAAAATCGATCAAAAGTTTTGGCGACAACGTCGGTCGGTCGTCGGTCGGTCGGTCGGTCGGTCGGCCGCAGACACCACGAGTTAATATAAAGGATTTTAAAAATAAATACACATCAGATTAAAAAATAAACAAACCCGCAAAACAAAGTTTTTGACTATAAATCCCTTATATATGAGACATAACTAACAGTATTGATTATTTTCAAACATTTACAGACTGACACCGAGTGATGTCCCTTGTCTTTAATAAATGGGGGTGGGATGTGAGGGGGTCGTCGGCACGACGGTCGGCGTCAACTCAAACTCACGTGGAAGTGGAAGAAAAAAACAATAACAAACAGTGAATTTGAATTACATACCTCATATAAGGATAAACTAAAAATGCATTAATTTAATTACGGTACGATCGATCGATCTGAAATTTTGATACGATGCATTGTTAGGTGAGTCGGGTCCGTGGGCCAAATTTCAGCTCGATCGGATCACTGGAAGTGGGTCATTTTCGACTTTTCTTTTTCCGCCCGCCCAGCCCATGAGATGATGAGATGATGAGACGGCCGCGAAGTTAATATAAGGGATTTAATAACGTTATATAGAACTTTCATTTATTTTATTTATGTTTATTTGATTCATTTATTATCATACTGAACAATTTTATGCGGAAGGTTCGAAAAGTGTTATTTTTGGTGCAGCACTATAAAACAAAACCGATCGCAGCACCACCTAACAGCATTACATCCATTCACAGCGACACCTAACAGCATTAAATTACATTACAACCATACATACAACGGGAATTATGTATATTAAATGGCTTTTCCATCTTTTGGAAATTATCTTGTTTATAAATGTTTTTAAATCCTAATATTTATTTACTGTAAGGAAAGAACTTCACACAGTAAGTTGACAGGCAAGGGTTCAGATATGTATAAATAGCAATCAATTGAGGTGTAGAAAACATATTACGTTTGCTTAGGCAAAACATAAAAACTTTATGGAACATATAAAAAAAATTTAGTTATACAATAACACGGAAAATAAAGAATACAATCCGAGTGAATTCTTGATGAATAAATGGACATGATCACTAACTCAAGTTGGAAAACAAATAGAAAAAAATAGGATTTTTAATATCAATTATGATTTTCTGGCTACGCTCACTATTTTTCACAAAGACACACTTTTTTTCCCTATTATATAAGGAGCTCATATTGTGCTTTGGTTGTACACTCGATTTAAATTCGCATATCTTAACATATGTTTATACTTTATTCATCTACTTCAAGTATTATTATTATGCTTGGAAACTTATTATTTTTAAATTCATTTATTTTAGGTTTTTGTCTTGTAAACATAAGTAATACATTTCACATTCTTCTTGCTACAAATTTGGATAGCATCTTTTTAACAATATTTTGTTTCATTCGCTCCATTTTACATGCAAGCTTCCGTCTACGGACATCAACTCTTTCCCGTCTACGGACATTAACTCTTGCGTTGTTGTCATTTTAAAACGTTTATTTCTAAATTTCGTTGGCACCTTTCATTTTTACTTTGGAATTACATGAGAAGTACCGCGCCAAACCGAAATGGGCTCTCGTTAACTTTGAGCCCCTTCCCATCCATAGAGCATTTTTTATAATAGCAATAGGCTTTTATTTGATTTTCTATTATATTATTTTAAATCTTTTCAAACATGTCGTACCATTAACCTTTACATTGCTGTAGACAAAAGGCTTAAATAACCATACGTATTGATAGCAAACATTACATTCAAAACTGCCGTTCAACATTTGCTATTTTAAAAGAAGTTTAAGAAAAATTCGCAAATATTTTAAATAAGCATTGGTTTTTCTTGCACATTTTCTGTTTTGCACTTTTTTGTTTCATGTACACTTGCACTAGTGTACTTTTTTTAACCACGCTTTTATTAACTCGCTTTCTTTTCTTGTGGCATTATTTGTTTGTTGGTGGTTTGTCTGTCCACAATTTTTCAAATCTGCCAACGTACAATTAAATCACTTCTGATGGTCCTAGAGACCTCAAAATTTTACCACATATAGATCTTGGACGACAATACATTGTATCAAAATTTCAGAGCTATCGAATGTACCGTAATTAAATTAATGCATTTCTTTGTTTATCTTTAATAAGCATCTATACCCGCCTGCCGTATTTTAATTTCACGTGGTGAGTTCACGCCGTGACCTCATCGCTTTGTTATTAAACGTTGGGCGGGCGCTGATGAGGTGTTTGGTAAAATAAATAGAGGTAAAAAATATTTTTTTTAAAACCACGTTTTTTATAAGTGGACTAAAAAGAAGAAAATAGTTTAAAACTTATAAGTTCAAGTACTTTGATTTAATATGACTCAAACCGTGCGACGGGTGTTAGGTATAAAAATTAAAGATTTCTAATTTAGAAGGCAAAAGAGAGATCTATAAGTGAGAGAATAAGTGAACCGCATATGTTAAACCTCACAAGCGCCCGCCCCACGTTTTTAGTCATATTAAATCGAAGCACTTTAACTAATAAGTTTTAAATTATTTTCTTCGTTTTAGTCCACTTATAAAAACGTGGTTTTTAAAAATCATTTTTTTACCTTTATTTATTTGTATTCTTTTTAGTCCACTAATAAAAACATGTTTTTAAAAATCTTATGTTTACTTCTATTTATTTGTCTTTACGCATGCTTTACGGTATACATTTGTGTAAAGCGTGTACCTGAAACTAGTGTGTGGATTTCATGTATAATTCAGATAAACAACTTACTCTATTGTGCACATTAAATGAGTCAGGTATATTTGGTATACTAGTTGTATTTTTGGCGCTTTTTATGTATTATATCTACTATTATATGTTACGTTTATCTACTATTATATGTGACGTATATCTACTATTATATGTCACGTTTATCTACTATTATATGTGACGTATATCTACTATTATATGTTACGTTTATCTACTATTATATGTGACGTATATCTACTATTATATGTGACGTATATCTACTATTATATGTGACGTATATCTACTATTATATGTGACGTATATCTACTATTATATGTTACGTTTATCTACTATTATATGTGACGTATATCTACTATTATATGTCACGTTTATCTACTATTATATGTTACGTTTATCTACTATTATATGTCACGTATATCTACTATTATATGTTACGTTTATCTACTATTATATGTCACGTTTATCTACTATTATATGTTACGTTTATCTACTATTATATGTGACGTATATCTACTATTATATGTCACGTTTATCTACTATTATATGTTACGTATATCTACTATTATATGTCACGTATATCTACTATTATATGTGACGTATATCTACTATTATATGTCACGTTTATCTACTATTATATGTGACGTATATCTACTATTATATGTCACGTTTATCTACTATTATATGTGACGTATATCTACTATTATATGTTACGTATATCTACTATTATATGTTACGTATATCTACTATTATATGTGACGTATATCTACTATTATATGTCACGTTTATCTACTATTATATGTCACGTTTATCTACTATTATATGTCACGTTATCTACTATTATATGTCACGTTTATCTACTATTATATGTACGTATATCTACTATTATATGTCACGTATATCTACTATTATATGTGACGTATATCTACTATTATATGTCACGTTTATCTACTATTATATGTCACGTTTATCTACTATTATATGTCACGTTTATCTACTATTATATGTCACGTATATCTACTATTATATGTTACGTATATCTACTATTATATGTGACGTATATCTACTATTATATGTCACGTTTATCTACTATTATATGTTACGTATATCTACTATTATATGTCACGTTTATCTACTATTATATGTACGTTTATCTACTATTATATGTACGTTTATCTACTATTATATGTCACGTTTATCTACTATTATATGTGACGTATATCTACTATTATATGTTACGTATATCTACTATTATATGTTACGTATATCTACTATTATATGTGACGTATATCTACTATTATATGTCACGTTTATCTACTATTATATGTGACGTATATCTACTATTATATGTCACGTATATCTACTATTATATGTACGTATATCTACTATTATATGTTACGTATATCTACTATTATATGTGACGTATATCTACTATTATATGTACGTTATCTACTATTATATGTACGTTTATCTACTATTATATGTCACGTTTATCTACTATTATATGTCACGTTTATCTACTATTATATGTCACGTTTATCTACTATTATATGTTACGTTTATCTACTATTATATGTACGTATATCTACTATTATATGTGACGTATATCTACTATTATATGTGACGTATATCTACTATTATATGTTACGTTTATCTACTATTATATGTCACGTTTATCTACTATTATATGTCACGTATATCTACTATTATATGTCACGTATATCTACTATTATATGTACGTATATCTACTATTATATGTTACGTATATCTACTATTATATGTTACGTATATCTACTATTATATGTCACGTTTATCTACTATTATATGTCACGTTTATCTACTATTATATGTCACGTTTATCTACTATTATATGTCACGTTTATCTACTATTATATGTTACGTTTATCTACTATTATATGTTACGTTTATCTACTATTATATGTACGTATATCTACTATTATATGTGACGTATATCTACTATTATATGTGACGTATATCTACTATTATATGTTACGTTTATCTACTATTATATGTCACGTTTATCTACTATTATATGTTACGTATATCTACTATTATATGTACGTTTATCTACTATTATATGTACGTATATCTACTATTATATGTTACGTTTATCTACTATTATATGTGACGTATATCTACTATTATATGTGACGTATATCTACTATTATATGTGACGTATATCTACTATTATATGTGACGTATATCTACTATTATATGTCACGTTTATCTACTATTATATGTCACGTATATCTACTATTATATGTCACGTTTATCTACTATTATATGTTACGTATATCTACTATTATATGTACGTTTATCTACTATTATATGTGACGTATATCTACTATTATATGTGACGTATATCTACTATTATATGTACGTTTATCTACTATTATATGTGACGTATATCTACTATTATATGTGACGTATATCTACTATTATATGTGACGTATATCTACTATTATATGTTACGTATATCTACTATTATATGTACGTTTATCTACTATTATATGTGACGTATATCTACTATTATATGTGACGTATATCTACTATTATATGTGACGTATATCTACTATTATATGTCACGTTTATCTACTATTATATGTGACGTATATCTACTATTATATGTCACGTATATCTACTATTATATGTTACGTATATCTACTATTATATGTCACGTTTATCTACTATTATATGTGACGTATATCTACTATTATATGTGACGTATATCTACTATTATATGTGACGTATATCTACTATTATATGTCACGTTTATCTACTATTATATGTCACGTTTATCTACTATTATATGTGACGTATATCTACTATTATATGTGACGTATATCTACTATTATATGTTACGTATATCTACTATTATATGTTACGTATATCTACTATTATATGTCACGTTTATCTACTATTATATGTGACGTATATCTACTATTATATGTACGTATATCTACTATTATATGTCACGTTTATCTACTATTATATGTACGTTTATCTACTATTATATGTGACGTATATCTACTATTATATGTGACGTATATCTACTATTATATGTACGTATATCTACTATTATATGTGACGTATATCTACTATTATATGTGACGTATATCTACTATTATATGTGACGTATATCTACTATTATATGTGACGTATATCTACTATTATATGTACGTTATCTACTATTATATGTACGTATATCTACTATTATATGTGACGTATATCTACTATTATATGTGACGTATATCTACTATTATATGTCACGTTTATCTACTATTATATGTGACGTATATCTACTATTATATGTCACGTATATCTACTATTATATGTTACGTATATCTACTATTATATGTCACGTTTATCTACTATTATATGTGACGTATATCTACTATTATATGTTACGTATATCTACTATTATATGTGACGTATATCTACTATTATATGTCACGTATATCTACTATTATATGTCACGTTTATCTACTATTATATGTCACGTATATCTACTATTATATGTCACGTATATCTACTATTATATGTTACGTATATCTACTATTATATGTTACGTATATCTACTATTATATGTCACGTTTATCTACTATTATATGTGACGTATATCTACTATTATATGTCACGTTTATCTACTATTATATGTCACGTATATCTACTATTATATGTCACGTATATCTACTATTATATGTTACGTATATCTACTATTATATGTTACGTATATCTACTATTATATGTCACGTTTATCTACTATTATATGTGACGTATATCTACTATTATATGTTACGTTTATCTACTATTATATGTTACGTTTATCTACTATTATATGTCACGTTTATCTACTATTATATGTGACGTATATCTACTATTATATGTGACGTATATCTACTATTATATGTGACGTATATCTACTATTATATGTGACGTATATCTACTATTATATGTCACGTATATCTACTATTATATGTTACGTATATCTACTATTATATGTTACGTATATCTACTATTATATGTCACGTTTATCTACTATTATATGTGACGTATATCTACTATTATATGTCACGTATATCTACTATTATATGTCACGTATATCTACTATTATATGTCACGTATATCTACTATTATATGTTACGTATATCTACTATTATATGTTACGTATATCTACTATTATATGTCACGTTTATCTACTATTATATGTGACGTATATCTACTATTATATGTTACGTTTATCTACTATTATATGTTACGTTTATCTACTATTATATGTCACGTTTATCTACTATTATATGTGACGTATATCTACTATTATATGTGACGTATATCTACTATTATATGTGACGTATATCTACTATTATATGTGACGTATATCTACTATTATATGTGACGTATATCTACTATTATATGTTACGTATATCTACTATTATATGTTACGTATATCTACTATTATATGTCACGTATATCTACTATTATATGTTACGTATATCTACTATTATATGTTACGTTTATCTACTATTATATGTCACGTATATCTACTATTATATGTGACGTATATCTACTATTATATGTGACGTATATCTACTATTATATGTTACGTATATCTACTATTATATGTTACGTATATCTACTATTATATGTCACGTTTATCTACTATTATATGTGACGTATATCTACTATTATATGTTACGTTTATCTACTATTATATGTTACGTTTATCTACTATTATATGTCACGTTTATCTACTATTATATGTGACGTATATCTACTATTATATGTGACGTATATCTACTATTATATGTTACGTTTATCTACTATTATATGTTACGTTTATCTACTATTATATGTCACGTATATCTACTATTATATGTTACGTTTATCTACTATTATATGTCACGTTTATCTACTATTATATGTTACGTATATCTACTATTATATGTTACGTATATCTACTATTATATGTCACGTTTATCTACTATTATATGTCACGTTTATCTACTATTATATGTCACGTTTATCTACTATTATATGTGACGTATATCTACTATTATATGTGACGTATATCTACTATTATATGTTACGTTTATCTACTATTATATGTCACGTTTATCTACTATTATATGTGACGTATATCTACTATTATATGTGACGTATATCTACTATTATATGTCACGTTTATCTACTATTATATGTGACGTATATCTACTATTATATGTTACATTTATCTACTATTATATGTCACGTTTATCTACTATTATATGTTACGTATATCTACTATTATATGTCACGTTTATCTACTATTATATGTTACGTTTATCTACTATTATATGTCACGTATATCTACTATTATATGTCACGTTTATCTACTATTATATGTCACGTTTATCTACTATTATATGTCACGTATATCTACTATTATATGTGACGTATATCTACTATTATATGTTACGTTTATCTACTATTATTTGTTACGTATATCTACTATTATATGTCACGTTTATCTACTATTATATGTCACGTATATCTACTATTATATGTGACGTATATCTACTATTATATGTGACGTTTATCTACTATTATATGTCACGTTTATCTACTATTATATGTCACGTATATCTACTATTATATGTTACGTTTTGTGCTTTCTTTGCGTTGTGCATTCTAGTGGTAAAGTATTGTTCTCTTGTTTTTTGTTATGATTCTGTCTGTTAACGATGTTCTCTTCTTGCTGTAATAAACTACTCACATAACGAGTCGGACGTATCGGCCTGTTAACGATGTTCTCTTCTTGCTGTAATAAACTACTCACATAACGAGTCTGACGTATCGGCCTGTTAACGATGTTCTCTTCTTGCTGTAATAAACTACTCACATAACGAGTCTGGCGTATCGGCCTGTTAACGATGTTCTCTTCTTGCTGTAATGACCTACTTACAAAACGAGTCTGACGTATCGGCCTGTTAACGATGTTCTCTT
>CALYLW010002548.1:0-42250 GCA_944989445.1 Ampullaceana balthica
TAAGTGCAGTCTTGAAGGACTTGATTGTTTGAATACTACGTATGTGTAATGGTAGAGAATTCCATTGTTTATAACTCAAGATCCAGACAACCAAATAACGTGAAATTTGGTACACATACACACAATTACATGGGAAAAGTTCTTAAACAGGTTTCGTTCCATATATATACTGGTGGCCGGGGGCCCAACATGTAGTTTGTTCCTTATATGAGCTTTATAAAAAATAAAACAAAAAATTATACTATTTCCCGTGTAGGCAGAAGCATGAAACTTTCGGTGGTTGTTAAGTATCATTTAGCGATGGTAACCGGTAAAGAAATTATATAAATAATCACTCATTCTCTTGGGATTGCTGGTATAGACTTGCAGACACCATGCTTTTCTCATGGACAGTTGTATGTGGCCTGCTTCAGAGTTGTTAAAGAGGAATCCTTTTGTACACACTCCAAATGGAACTGCCAAAAATGTTGTCTATCACATTGCTTTAAGTTAAATGTACCCTTTTATTGCATGCAAATCAACAGTTTTGTACGCTTCTACAGAAAACCTTATTTTAAACCCGGGGGAGCCGGGTACTTGCCCCTAGTATAATGATAAACTTAAAAATGCATTAATTTAATTACGGTAAATTCGATCGATCTGAAATTTTGATACAATGCATTGTCATCCAAGATCTATTTGTAGTAAAAATTTTAGATCTCTAGAACCATCAGAAGTGGTTTAATTTTACGTTACAAGATTTGACGGATGGATACTAACAGTGTGACTTAAATAAAAGCGTGTAAAATGGAACAATATCTGTTTGAAAAGGTTACAGAGCCACCTCATTTAAGATTTTCAGCGCAATACTTTTTCACTGCCATAAACTAAACCTAATTTTATTTTATTAAAGTTTTTATTCTTTTAAACAACTTGTAAGATATTTTGCTTTACTAATTAAGCTCAGTTTATTAATTCATTGGTTTATATACAAAGGTGAACGTGTGCCCAAATTTATTCTTTAAAAAAGCTGTTTTTACTATCGAACATGAATCATTACTTGTATAAAACTCGATTTAACTTAAATTAGATTTGCAATAAAGGGCCGATTAAATTTCACTGTTGAACACTTCTACATTCTATTCCTTTTCAAAATACTTTACAAACATTATTTCCACATGAGCGTAATCCCATTTTTTACTGTAGTCTCTTTATCCACTATTTCCAATGGCCTTAGAAAGCAAGGTAGCGTGCTATGTAATTGAAGACCTACTGTCACCCACAAATTTTACAATCTTCTTCAGCCCTCTCCACACCCTACCCTAGGCTCCCACTGGGTCATTTTAAATATTGGGTAAAGAACTTCACATCGGTCGTGTTTGACGATAAAAAAGTGCGAAAGCCATACGAGGCATCACCGAGTGCGCCCCTAGTATCAGAACGTAATTTCACGTCCCTTGAGCCAGTGTTTTTGGAGATTAGTTTTGTCCAGCGGTCACCGCTCCGCGTCGTGCATCATCGGGAGCCGACCAGAGATCAATGACTCCCTGGATTATCCACATCACGGCAGCTCACTGGGACACCTCTGGACGAATGTTGGACGTCATTCCAACATCCTTTGTATATCGCATGATTTGTACCCTTTCGGAATCTCTTCAGGATTTTGTCATGGTCATTTTCTGTTCATATTTATTGAATTTGTCTAGTGGAGAAAGTCAAATAGGATCAAGCGCTAAGTGTTCAATGTGAAGCAAGGGATGCTTTAGAAGTCACGCAGTAAACAAATGGTAAAAAATAAACAACTTCTTACTGAGCTAAGTGGTAAACACTTTGATAAAATCGGAACCTCATATATCATATATTAACAAAGACGGCATTAAAATAAATAAATACTTATTACATAATATCTTAAGATAAAATTAAAAAATGTTCATATTACGCACTTTGCGATGTGAGATAATATTACAATTTGTGATATGAGATAATATTACAATTTGTGATATGAGATAATATTACAATTTGTGATATGAGATGATATTACTTCCGCTCCAAACCAAGTTTAAATGAAACAAGAACTCTTAAAATGTTTATCAGGACTGAAAATTCATCCAAAAAAAAATCCTATTGATGTTTAACGATGGAAACAGTATTATTTCTATTTTGAGTTTATTTTACTAATATCTTTATAATACCCCGATAATTAAAAGCTTAAAAGAAGCTAAAATGTTGTTTCACACCAATTAACATTAAAAAGTTGCATTTATTGGCCGAGAATAAGTTTTTCTTAAACCTAAAACGCGGTGGTCGAGTGGCGGCGCACTGGACTGTCGTACCGATGGTCACGGGTTCGAATCCGTGTGAAGGCAAGGGTTTGTTCCCGGGGCCTAGGGCGTCCCTGAGTCACCCCGCTCCGAATGGGTACCTAACACTACATGTAGTTAGGCGGCTGGGTAATGCGTGGAACCCACAAAGCCGTGGCCTGTGAGCGCTGCATCACTTGCCAACAGATCATCTGTCATGGTCTGTGGACGCAACTATCTTCTGCTTAGAAGGAGCGTCTGTATAGATAAGATAAGATAAGATAAGATAAGATAAGATAAGATAAGATAAGATAAGATAAGATAAGATAAGATAAGATAAGATAAGATAAGATAAGATAAGATAAGATAAGATAAGATAAGATAAGATAAGATAAGATAAGATAAGATAAGATAAGATAAGATAAGATAAGATAAGATAAGATAAGATAAGATAAGATAAGATAAGATAAGATAAGATAAGATAAGATAAGATAAGATAAGATAAGATAAGACGGAGCATTCACTCTGATCAACTTGACATCATTTGTAACAAACTGATGTTCAACTTGATTGCTTTTATACAAACAAACTGATGTTCAACTTGATTGCTTTTCTACAAACAAACTGATGTTCAACTTGATTGCTTTTATACAAACAAACTGATGTTCAACTTGATTGCTTTTCTACAAACAAACTAATGTTCAACTTGATTGCTTTTCTACAAACAAACTGATGTTCAACTTGATTGCTTTTCTACAAACAAACTAATGTTCAACTTGATTGCTTTTCTACAAACAAACTAATGTTCAACTTGATTGCTTTTCTACAAACAAACTGATGTTCAACTTGATTGCTTTTCTACAAACAAACTGATGTTCAACTTGATTGCTTTTCTACAAACAAACTAATGTTCAACTTGATTGCTTTTCTACAAACAAACTGATGTTCAACTTGATTGCTTTTCTACAAACAAACTGATGTTCAACTTGATTGCTTTTCTACAAACAAACTGATGTTCAACTTGATTGCTTTTATACAAACAAACTGATGTTCAACTTGATTGCTTTTCTACAAACAAACTGATGTTCAACTTGATTGCTTTTCTACAAACAAACTGATGTTCAACTTGATTGCTTTTCTACAAACAAACTGATGTTCAACTTGATTGCTTTTCTACAAACAAACTGATGTTCAACTTGATTGCTTTTATACAAACAAACTGATGTTCAACTTGATTGCTTTTCTACAAACAAACTGATGTTCAACTTGATTGCTTTTCTACAAACAAACTGATGTTCAACTTGATTGCTTTTCTACAAACAAACTAATGTTCAACTTGATTGCTTTTCTACAAACAAACTAATGTTCAACTTGATTGCTTTTCTACAAACAAACTGATGTTCAACTTGATTGCTTTTCTACAAACAAACTGATGTTCAACTTGATTGCTTTTCTACAAACAAACTAATGTTCAACTTGATTGCTTTTCTACAAACAAACTGATGTTCAACTTGATTGCTTTTCTACAAACAAACTGATGTTCAACTTGATTGCTTTTCTACAAACAAACTGATGTTCAACTTGATTGCTTTTATACAAACAAACTGATGTTCAACTTGATTGCTTTTCTACAAACAAACTGATGTTCAACTTGATTGCTTTTCTACAAACAAACTGATGTTCAACTTGATTGCTTTTCTACAAACAAACTGATGTTCAACTTGATTGCTTTTCTACAAACAAACTGATGTTCAACTTGATTGCTTTTATACAAACAAACTGATGTTCAACTTGATTGCTTTTCTACAAACAAACTGATGTTCAACTTGATTGCTTTTATACAAACAAACTGATGTTCAACTTGATTGCTTTTCTACAAACAAACTGATGTTCAACTTGATTGCTTTTATACAAACAAACTGATGTTCAACTTGATTGCTTTTCTACAAACAAACTGATGTTCAACTTGATTGCTTTTATACAAACAAACTAATGTTCAACTTGATTGCTTTTATACAAACAAACTAATGTTCAACTTGATTGCTTTTATACAAACAAACTGATGTTCAACTTGATTGCTTTTATACAAACAAACTGATGTTCAACTTGATTACGTTATGACAATTCTAAAACGGGCCATCAGGGGCTGGAGGATAATTTGGCTAAAAGTAGAGAGGGGATCAGCAACGCCCCGGATAAAGAGGGGGCGATACAAAGGGCGATATAAAGGACGATACAGTTAGTGATATAGAGAGAATATATATGAGGTGATATAGAGGCAATATAGGTTGCGATATAAAGCTTAATATTGTGATAAAGAGAATGAACCATGATATAAAGGTGAGATGGAGGGTGATACAGAAGGTGATATAGAGGTGAGATGGAGGGTGATACAGAAGGTGATATAGTGTGAGATGGCGGGTGATACAGAAGGTGATATAGAGGGCGATATGAAGCGTGATATAGAGGTGAGATGGAGGGTGATATAGAGATGAGGTGGAGGGTGATATAGAGGTAAGATGAAAGGTGATACAGAAGATGATATAGAGCTGAGATGGAGGGTGATACAGGAGGTGATATAAAGGTGAGATGGAGGCATCATGGAGGGTGATACAGAAGATGATATAGAGGTGAGATGGAGGGTGATACAGAAGATGATATAGAGGTGAGATGGAGGGTGATACAGAAGATGATATAGAGGTGAGATGGAGGGTGATACAGAAGGTGATATAAAGGTGAGATGGAGGGTGATACAGAAGATGATATAGAGGTGAGATGGAGGGTGATACAGAAGATGATATAGAGGTGAGATGGAGGGTGATACAGAAGATGATATAGAGGTGAGATGGAGGGTGATACAGAAGATGATATAGAGGTGAGATGGAGGGTGATACAGAAGATGATATAGAGGTGAGATGGAGGGTGATACAGAAGGTGATATAAAGGTGAGATGGAGGGTGATACAGAAGATGATATAGAGGTGAGATGGAGGGTGATACAGAAGATGATATAGAGGTGAGATGGAGGGTGATACAGAAGATGATATAGAGGTGAGATGGAGGGTGATACAGAAGATGATATAGAGGTGAGATGGAGGGTGATACAGAAGATGATATAGAGGTGAGATGGAGGGTGATACAGAAGATGATATAGAGGTGAGATGGAGGGTGATACAGAAGGTGATATAAAGGTGAGATGGAGGGTGATACAGAAGGTGATATAGAGATGAGATGGAGGGTGATATAGAGATGAGGTGGAGGGTGATATAGAGGTAAGATGAAAGGTGATACAGAAGATGATATAGAGGTGAGATGGAGGGTGATACAGAAGGTGATATAAAGGTGAGATGGAGGGTGATATAGAGGTGAGATGGAGGGTGATACAGAATATTATATAGAGGTGAGATGGAGGGTGATACAGAAGGTGATATAAAGGTGAGATGGAGGGTGATACAGAAGGTGATATAAAGGTGAGATGGAGGGTGATACAGAAGGTGATATAGAGATGAGATGGAGGGTGATACAGAAGGTGATATAGAGATGAGATGGAGGGTGATATAGAGATGAGGTGGAGGGTTATATAGAGGTAAGATGAAAGGTGTTACAGAAGATGATATAGAGCTGAGATGGAGGGTGATACAGAAGGTGATATAAAGGTGAGATGGAGGGTGATACAGAAGATGATATAGAGATGGGATGGAGGGTGATACAGAAGGTGATATAAAGGTGAGATGGAGGGTGATACAGAAGGTGATATAAAGGTGAGATGGAGGGTGATACAGAAGGTGATATAGAGATGAGATGGAGGGTGATATAGAGATGAGGTGGAGGGTGATACAGAAGGTGATATAGAGATGAGATGGAGGGTGATACATAAGGTGATATAGAGATGAAATGGAGGGTGATATAGAGATGAGGTGGAGGGTGATATAGAGGTGAGATGAAGGGTGATACAGAATATGATATAGAGGGCGTTAAAGTGAAGATTCTCTGGAGCAGATATCGGCAGTGACCATAATCTGGTGCTGATGACTTTCCATCTCCACCTGAAAAAGATAGCAAAACAAGGCAATTCACGATTACGCTTTGACCTTGACAAACTGAAAGACCCAGAAATCGCAGGAGTCTTCAGGGCAACCATTGGAGGAAAATTTGCTCCACTGACAGCACTATAAGAGTCAGAGGCGGATACGGACATAGACCTAGTCACCGATACCTTCATTACCACAATAATTGAAGTAGCAAAAGAAGTACTTGGTAAGAAGCGAGCAATAAAAAGACCATGGGTTTCCTCTAATATTCTGTAACTATGCTATGAAAGAAGAAAACTTAAGAATATTGCAGAAGGAGCACCCAGATACAGAGCAATCAATAAAAAGATCAGAAAAGATTTAGAAAAAGCAAAAAAAGAATGGATAGAACAACAATGCTCAGACATCGATGAAAAGTTACTAAGGAACAACCCAAAAAAAGGCTTACAAAATTGTTAAAGACTTGACATCCACCAAACAAGGTCGTATCTCAACCATACAAGATAATTCCGCAAAATGTATCACAGAAGAACAAAAAATTCTTAAAATATGGACCGAATACTGTTCTGAGCTGTACAATGAAGACTCCAAAGGCGATGCATCAGTGCTCAATTGCCCTAAGTCAACTAATACAGACATGCATTCTTTTCTTCGCGAGGAGGTGGAGCTGGCTGTACAAAAATTGAAAAGGGGGAAATCAGCTGGAGCAGACAAAATTCCCGGCGAACTGATTCAGGCAGGAGGTGACCTTGTAATAAACATCCTAACTAACATGTGCAACAAGATCTGGCAGACAGGAAATGGCCAACCCCCTGGACGCAATCGCTGGTTATCACGCTCCCAAAGAAGAGTAATTTACAGATTTGCCAGAACTACCGTACAATCAGCCTGATTAGCCACCCCAGCAAATTCATGCTTATGATCATATTAACAGACTGAAACCACAAGCAGAGCTAATCATTTCAGAAGAGCAGACGGGCTTCAGAGCAGGAAGAAGCACAACGGAGCAAATCTTTAACCTGCGAGTGCTCTGTGAAAAACGTCTCCATCACCAGAGTGACCTCTATCATGTCTTTATAGACTTTAAAAAAGCGTTCGACAGAGTGTGGCATGTGGCACTGTGGGCAACTATGCAAAATTCAACATTAATGCAAACCTCATTGAAGTGATCAAGAACCTATACAACAGAGCAACCAGCGCAGTACTCTTCAACAGCAAGCTGGGAGATTGGTTCAAGACCACTGTTGGTGTCAGACAAGGATGCTTTCTTTGCCCCATCCTCTTCAATCTCTTCCTTGAAACGGTTGTGACAGATGTGCTAGAAAACCATGTCGGAACAGTCAGCATCGGAGGGAGGATTATAACCAACCTACGCTTCGCCGATGACATAGATGGCCTAGCTGGCAGCGAGGACGAACTGAAAGAATTCCTTGCAAAACTAGAGAAAACAGCAAAGGCATACGTCATGGAAATCAATGCAGAAAAGACCAAGGTCATGGCAAAATTAAAATTCACAAATGAGATTCGGATAAACGGGCAAAAACTCGAAGAGGTCTCCACCTTTAAATATCTAGGGGCCATAATATCCGACGAAGGCTCAAAGCCAGAAATTCTTGCCAGAGTGGCCCAGACAATGGCAGCATTTTGAGTAAACTAAGTTTACTAAAGCACATCTGGCAAAGCAAGAAACTATCCCTGAGATCAAAGATCCGACTAATGCGCTCTCTGGCGATGTCGGTCTTCTTGTATGGTTGTGAGGCTTGGACGCTCAGTGCAGACCTCCAAAGAAGAATCAATGCGCTAGAGATGAGATGTTTCAGAAAGATATTGAACATCTCCTACACAGCGCACATTACAAACGAAGCGGTCCGCAACACAATAAGTACTGTCATTGGCCCCTACGAGGACCTTCTCGCCTCAATTAAGAAGAGGAAACTACGATGGTACGGACATATGACAAGATCTGGAAGTCTCGCAAAGACTACATTGCAAGGCACAGTCCAGGGAGGAAGGAAAAGAGTCAGACAAAGGAAGAGATGGGAAGAAGATATCAAGGAGTGAACCGGGCTGTCATTCAGCGACTCTCAAAAGGCAGCACAGTACCGGGACAAATGACGTGAGATAGTGTGCAGTTCACGATGGTGACCCAACGACGAGTTAAGGGATAATTCAAGTAGGTCAACGTGAAGATTTAAATGTAAACTAAACTCTCGGTAGACAAGATGTAGACTCAAAAGATGTCATTTTCTTCGACCATTTTGATTTTTATAATCCCTTGAATTCTTCGAGCCTCGTTTGACCTTGTTTATTTTAAACACATATTGCTGGGAATCTCAATTTATGCTTCTATAAACCCGAAGCCTGAAGTCCATGTTAACAACACTTAATTAATTAAACCCTTTATAAATTCAGACTGTAAATTGTTTTTAAAGTGTTTTTTTACTAAAAAAAATACTTCACCTCAGTTCTGGGACCAACCCATCTTTTCTTCTGGTATCATTCCATCTTTTCTTTTATGCCTAACCTTCTTTTCTTCTGTGCCTAACCTTCTTTTCTTCTGTGCCTAACCTTCTTTTCTTCTGTGCCTAACCTTCTTTTCTTATGTGCCTAACTTTCTTTTCTTCTGTTCCTAACCTTCTTTTCTTCTGTGCCTAACCTTCTTTTCTTCTGTGCCTAACCTTCTTTTCTTCTGTGCCTAACCTTCTTTTCTTCTGTGCCTAACCTTCTTTTCTTCTGTGCCTAACCTTCTATTCTTCTGTGCCTAACCTTCTTTTCTTCTGTGCCTAACCTTCTTTTCTTCTGTGCCTAACCTTCTTTTCTTCTGTGCCTAACCTTCTTTTCTTCTGTGCCTAACCTTCTTTTCTTCTGTGCCTAACCTTCTTTTCTTCTGTGCCTAACCTTCTTTTCTGCTGTGCCTAACCTTCTATTCTTCTGTGCCTAACCTTCTATTCTTCTGTGCCTAACCTTCTTTTCTTCTGTGCCTAACCTTCTTTTCTTCTGTGCCTAACCTTCTTTTCTTCTGTGCCTAACCTTCTTTCTTCTGTGCCTAACCTTCTTTTCTTCTGTGCCTAACCTTCTTTTCTTCTGCGCCTAACCTTCTATTCTTCTGTGCCTAACCTTCTTTTCTTCTGTGCCTAACCTTCTTTTCTTCTGTGCCTAACCTTCTTTTCTTCTGTGCCTAACCTTCTTTTCTTCTGTGCCTAACCTTCTTTTCTTCTGTGCCTAACCTTCTTTTCTTCTGTTCCTAACCTTCTTTTCTTCTGTGCCTAACCTTCTTTTCTTCTGTGCCTAACCTTCTTTTCTTCTGTGCCTAACCTTCTTTTCTTCTGTGCCTAACCTTCTTTTCTTCTGTGTTTAACCTTCTTTTCTTCTGTGCCTAACCTTCTTTTCTTCTGTGCCTAACCTTCTTTTCTTCTGTGCCTAACCTTCTTTTCTTCTGTGCCTAACCTTCTTTTCTTCTGTGTTTAACCTTCTTTTCTTCTGTGCCTAACCTTCTTTTCTTCTGTGCCTAACCTTCTTTTCTTCTGTGCCTAACCTTCTTTTTTCTGTGACCTATCCATCTTTTCAAGCAGGTTTAAATTAATTTTTTTAACATATTTGCATTGTTCACCCTACATTTTTGTTTTCAGTACTAATAAAAGATAATTAAAATAATAAGTGTGGGGTAATCGAAGTTACAAAAAATATTTTAAAAAGATCGTTAGTGTGTTAAACGTCTCCCTCTCATCGTTACCAAAGCACTTCGTTTTTTAAATCTTTTATATTAACTCGTGGTGTCTGTTTTAGCCCTTGATTGTCGAAATAACTTTGGACCGATTATTAACCCCCTTCCTCGTAAGCTAGTGAGCTGAAATTGTGTAGTCAGTTTTGTGCCGATGATAAAAACGATGTATCAAAATCTCAGATTGATCGCATGTACTGTCATTAAATTATTGAATTTTTAGTTTTTTTTATTTATCTCTATGTATCATGTTATTTTTTGAGACAGGGTGTGGCGGTGCGTATCATATTGAACGACCTTTATAATACTATCCTGTTGCGCGATTCGGTGCGTATTATATGGACGATAATTTTTAAAAATATATTCCCTATCGGTGCGCATTATATTAAACATGTTTTACCAGACATAACTAAAATTTTGTATTTTTGGATTGTCGTGCGCTGCGTATTATAATGAACATTTTTTTATTTGTGTCTCGTATATAAAGGATTTATAGTCAAAATTTGTTTTTTTTACGTTTTTTACAAATTAAATCCTTTATATTAACTCGTGGTGTCTGTTTGTGTGAGCCTTTGCTTGCTTGCTTGTCGAAAAAACTTTGGATCAATTTTTAACCCACTTTCTTGTAAGCTAGCGAGCTGAAATTTTGCTGGCAGACTCGTACCGATGATAAAAATGATGTATCAAAATTTCAGACCGATCGCATGCACTGTAATTAAATTATTGAATTTTTAGATTTTTTTATTTATCTCTATGTATCATGTTATTTTTTAGATAGAGTGTCGCGGTGCGTATTATATTAAACGCCCTTTTTATTAATATTTTCCTGTTGCGCGATTTGGTGCGTATTATATTGACAATACTTTTTATAAACATATTCCTGATCGGTGCGCATTATATTAAACACGTTCTACGAGACATAAATAAAATTTTGTATTTTTGGATTGTCTTGCGCTGCGTATTATAATAATCATTCTTTTAGTTACGTCTCCTACATAAAGGATTTATAGTAAAAAACTTGGGTTTTTACGGGGTTTTCTTATTCCTAGGTTTATTAAAAGGTTTTCCTCCTTCCATGTTCTTTTAAAGTACCCTTTTTAGTCTGAAAATAAATTATTAATAAACTTCGCAATCTTTTGAATATGCTGCGGTACAGTTAAGGGTGGTTCGATTAATGGATTAAGCACTGTCAATGATGGTGAGGGCAAATAACCGCTACGATAATTGTAAATATATATATATATATATATATATATATATATATAAAATAATTTTAAAAAACTAATATTTAGACTAAGGGATCCCTTAGACTTTGACCCGCACAGACCGATACATTTACTATGATATTGCAAATATTTCTCGTGAAATGTGATCAAGAATGGACTGAACATTGTTTTTAAGAGAATATGGAGATTTGGAGAAATTTTATTGCATACAAAAACAACTCTCCAATAAAGTATAACTTTTATAGCTCTCATTTAAATGTAACAACACCAATGCAATTCACACTAGTTTGGTTGAGATCTACGCGATATCTCTGAGAGTAAAACATGACACTATTACTACAACCATGTTTCATTATTTTCTTTTTTTTGGTCTTTTTTTCCGCGTAGAAAACAACAACCTGTTACTGCAATGTTCTTGAATCACGACCTAGTTCCAGGAATTGGGAGTCCATCAATGTTGTTTTGCCGCACGGCAAAGTCAAGCGGATCACTTGATCTCGTTAAGGAGGTGGGATAGGGTACATTAGATATGCATTGGAATTCTTGAAATCTCAGCTCTGGTATGACACTGATTCTCAAAATCTTATACGTACGTTCCCCGGTTTCGAAAACATCGTAACGCTGTCTTTGAGGCGGTGGGGATGGCAAGTACAGGAAAAGTTAAAAGAAAACAGAAAAAAAGAGAAACTACCAGAAAGAAGCCACAGACCTCTCATATGGAAAGGAGATTTCATCCCTCGGCCTCGCCTCGTAGAATACCAATTTAGACGAATGGCAACACAAGAGAGGAAATTGCGCCCGGGGTCAGCGCTTATGGCATGACGCCCCGAAAGACAAAATATATGTCCTAAATTGTCTGGTAATGGGATTTGGATCAGGCCTGGCTATTTATTGCAAGCCTCTTTTTATATTCATTTTAAAACCGAATAACGATAATCGGTTACAGTCAGGGCATCGAGCGTTATTCCCAGTGCACGCTGTAGTCTCATCAATGTAATGTATTGCTATTCGTATTTAACTAAACTTCTCTTCACTAATTAATCAGAAAAAGTGGAGTAAACAATGGTTTTTAACTCCCTTGCACTCAGTGTCCCAAAATAAAATATCAGGTTTGTTTTTGATTTCGCTTGCCTTAATTTTTAATGTTATTTTGATAAAGGTTTTGTTGATGTTTTAAATTTAATTAACCTCTACTGACCAAAGAACATAGCAGGTAACACTGTTCACAATGGCGTGAGCTCAAACATTTAAATCCTCAAAATCGGCCCCACTAACGGGATGGAATTCATAACACATGAGTTTTTTTTACTAAGGTTCTTCTTGACGTCATGTTTCTAGATTTTGTTATTTGTTTTATTTATCTTGAAAGTCGCCCCAAAATTTAATTCCATCTAACTTTATTGTACCAAATAAAGAATTTAAATAAAATTATTTAAGTTATTAGCTGCGTAAACTCCATAATAATAGTAACCAACAGCACAATTTTACATAGCAAAAGTTTCTTTATCCAGTTTTGATTTTCAAATTCATATTTTTTGCCCTTCCTTCCGTTTCTCCGAGCTTTCGTTTTGTAATGGGACTTGAGCTCAACCTATTTAATGAAGTGGACAAAAGAATGTGGATGTAGAAAGGGAATGTAAACTATGGTGTCATCTAACACACTTGGGTTAAATTTTAGGATGGGTTTAGATAGTATAGTATGAGGTTCTCCAAAATAAAATGGAGTTATCTAGAATCAGATGGAGTTATCTAGTATAAAATAAAGTTATTTAGCCAAATATATTGATTAAACTAGTGTGAGATGCAGTTATCTAGTATGAGATGGAATAGTCTAGTATGAAATTGAGTTTTCTAACATGAGATTGAGCTATCTAACATAAATGTTGCATTACTTTGCTTGACACTGAAGCAATTCGTTTCTATGTTGTTTAGCCTCCACGAGCACCATTTGTCTTAAATATTGGTTTAGAATTCCTTCCTTGGGGATGATAATTAATTTTGTTGTCATTTTGATTAGCAAAGTTTGTTTTAAGCCGATACAGAGAGTTGGCATGGCCTCGGTGGAGGAGGAAAATGAACATTTTGCTGATCATCGGACTCCATTAACCTATTGCGTCAAACAATAGATCACGAGTCAATTGAGGTTGCTCGTTCACGGCGACATACAGTGTCACTTAAACTGAAAGAATAAATAAAGCAATTTAACATTGAATTGTGTTTGACAAACAAGTGAACGATTTGAAAAATACATTAAGATTTGTTCGTGCAAAGAAATAGTAGTAAAAAAGAAAGCATACGTTTTATGACAAAGATAATTTTTAATTAATTCAAGTCTAATGTTTGGTCAATACTAAAAAAACTGGACATCAATAAGGCGTTTGTTTTTCAATTTTGTGAACATTAAAAATAACCTATATAACATATATAACATATATAACCTATATAACATATATAACCTATATAACCTATATAACCTATATCCATTTACAGACGATCATTTACTTATTATACAACCTTATTCATGTGAAAGCAGTATTACTTTTTCCCAATTAACGAGACGATAAGGAATTTGCAGTAAGGATAAAAAATTTGGGGACAAACCGTGGAAGTGATTCAACTTTTTCGAGGCTCATCCTATTCAGAACTAATGTATAAAGCACTTGTCTCTAGATTTAAAGGTAAAGTCTTTTTTTTTGAAGTAACTCCTCCTCAGAATAGAAAAATATCTGTTTTTCTTTACCTTTTCGTACTCAAAGCCTTGTAGCCCTTCCTTTGATTGCTAATAACCGGTCAATCTTCAAAGCAGAACCTGCTACCCATGAGATCTTCAGAAAAACACATTTAGCTTTCCCCTGGGAAATAAAGATTGACATATATGTTAGTCAGAATTCACTTTCCAAACCATTAAAACACACATTGACACTTAACAGTGCAACTGAAGTCATTGTAGTAAAGGTCTTTATGAGACTTGAGTGCACAAATTAATTTCTCCTCTAGAAGAATTTATGATCTGACATGGGTTTAAACTTGAACTTTCGCAAATTCATTTGTATCGTTGTTTCCAAGAAGGTCGTTAAACGACGTAAAAATCGTCGTCTTGGAAACCAGTTTAGACAACTCCTTTAGAAGTAAAAATCAAGTCCTGTAATAAGACAACGAACACTAACAGTACCTGTATTTAACAAATTTCAGTCTGACCATAGAATTATATGCTAGTTATACACCACATAAAGAGTTTAAAGGAAACATATTTAAGTTATTGGTTTCATTAACTCCACATAGTAGTAACAAAAATCACAATTTTACATGACAAATGTTTCTTTTATTAGTTTTGGTTTTACATCATAATTTCAGGCACTTTCTGTCCGTTCTTCTGAGTTTTCTTTATTTAATGCGTCTTGAGCTCCGTCTCTTCTTTTCTCCACTACATTTGTTTGTATATGTAAGATAAAAAATATATAACATAATTTTTTAATGAAATTTGGCCAATAAAAACTCATAAAATCAACAAAAGTACCAAACAGTTAACTGGAAAACACCATCAGTCCACCAATAGGATGTAAACACCATCAGTCCACCACTAGGATGTAAACACCATCAGTCCACCACTAGGATGTAAACACCATCAGTCCACCACTAGGATGTAAACACCATCAGTCCACCAATAGGATGTAAACACCATCAGTCCACCACTAGGATGTAAACACCATCAGTCCACCACTAGGATGTAAACACCATCAGTCCACCACTAGGATGTAAACACCATCAGTACACCACTAGGATGTAAACACCATCAGTCCACCACTAGGATGTAAACAACAGTTGAGGCCTAGAGTGAGAGATTGAGAGCGGAAGGTGGGAGTGGGATGAGGGTGGTACTTACAGGCTCAGTAATTAAACCATGGGTATCAGATTTCCGTTCATTTAGCAACAGTTTCAGTGCACCTGTTTCGTACACAATAATAATAATAATATATATCGCATTTAACTATATATATATATATATATTGCTATACAAGTAGGTCTTATAGGTCATGAATAAATGGTTTCAGTTACGGCCGTTCGTCTCTTTTTTTCCACCTTTAAAAATATTTTTTTTAATAAAAATTTTTAAAACAAAGTTTTATGCTACCATCTCTAGGTTTCATCAAAGTCCTAAAGTAAAAAAAAAGGTAAAAAAAAATTTAATGTTAACAAATTTCGTGTTTTTATTCTCATAAAGTGAAGTTTTAAACAAAAGAAAGAATATAATTACAATCTATAGACTAATACAGATGTATTTAAATTTTTACACACCAAACACCTAACACTCATAACTATGCAACACGCTTTATAATAATCTAATTAATCTGAGTTCAAGAAAATCAATTTTGAACGTCTGTTTAACAAAGCGTTTTCAACATGCATACATGCATCTAGATAATCACTATTTATTTAATTATCCGTTGTTAAAAAAAGACTGTGTTTATTCCCCTCAAAACATCCCTTTCTGATGATTAACTAAAATACATGTAAGATATTCTCACACATAGTGCTCTACCCGGTAGCACAAAATTTACTTGGCCCTTCAACAAATCATATTTTTAACTGAATTCAGATGGTCACGAATGAAGCTCACTGTAGAAAATGTTTTTCAGTCACCAGAGTAAATATTCAAAAACACGCAGGAGGTGGATTATGAAGATTTTTATAACGCTTTTTGACATGGTTTAAATTTTAAATGAAGGCTGTTGAACTTCAGCATTACAATATATAAATATACTAGAAATATACCCGCACTTTGTAGCGGGAGTGTGCTGACCCTTTTCCCAGTATTAGTTGCTGGTTATTACAATTTTTATTTGCCAAGTTATATTTCAGATTCATCTATTAGTTAAAATCTTATGGGAAACAGAGATATTCCATTTTAAGAGAAACAAATTTAAATATAAATAAATATATTTAAGAAAAAAAAAGAGAGAGTAAAAAAAAACAGACACAATTATTTAATTTTTACCAATTTACCGCGTGAGTTGTTTTCACTAAATGCAATGCCTTTTAACATTACCTTACTATTTAATAGATATGAGTTATTAAATAATGAATCTTTACGACCATAATAACTAAATTTACTATTTCATTCCCTCTTGTAATTAATAAACATAACTGATAGATTTTCCGAAAGAGCTCTATCACCCTCGCCACTCAAAAATTTCATATATAATTACGACACTGCATAGTAACACAATTCTAAGTAATACAATATTTGTAACCGTGTCTATGAGATAATGAACATATGGAACTATCCCTTAAAAAGGCAAAGGCTACATAACTCATAGTGCCAATAAACAAAATTATAAATGTACTTTCTAAAATACTTTTTTTTTAAACCCGTCGTATTAAAATGATATCAAGAAACTGTGCACACCATATATAGACAATAAAAGATTATAGAAAGCTAGCCGCATAAAATAAAGTCTTGTTATAAAGTAAATGTACTGGACCAAAATAACTCTTCCTTTGGACGTATTCATAGTTGTATTAACAGGGAAATAATATTTTTTTTTAAATTATGTCTCTTAATTTTACGATTTATCTTTACGGTTTTTATGCAATGTGTATAATTTCAAAAAAGGAATCATTTTTTGTTCCCTATTTCTGATAAGGCATCATATTTTGTAAATTATATTCAATACACGCACACCAGATTTTGTTTCTGAAAAAAAAATATATATCCACATAAAAAAAGATTTAACCGTCTGTCACTACGTACATCTGAAAAATGATTAAAAAGCAACTTTAGAAATGGCCTATGTTATTCCGACTACAAAGGAATGAACATACCATGTTTCATTCGCAATTCATATTAATTAAGCGTTTTTAGGATCACTTTATTAAATTTAGTCAACTTCTGTTAATACGTTCGGGTGCGAAAGTTTATAATGTATAGTGTATATATATATATATATAGCTTATGTAAACTTTTTTAAAGTGTTAGTTTATTTGACATAGGCCATCGCTTTCCACATAAAATAAGCTCCTACATCTAAGGTTTTTAATTAAATGTCCAGTTATGCATCATATTTTAAAAATTCGCAATTTCATTCACACATATAAAATATTAATCCAATGCATCGTGGAAAAATTGAAATAAAATAATTTAAACGCATATCTAATATATAAAGCTCAGTTGATGTTTGTATGTTTGTTTGTTTGTATCCATTTAAAAAAGGTCACTGCTTTGTTGAAATTTTCCCAAAAGATCCCTACCACTTTCGTCACTAAAAAAGTTCATATATATTTACGACACTGCATCGTAACATAATTGTAATTAATACAATATCAGCGTATATGAGATAAAGATAATATGGCATCACCCCCCTCAAAGGCAAAATCTACTTAACCTATAGCGCCAATAAATTAAATTATAAAAGTTATATATGAAATGTACTTTCTAAAATACTTGAAAGAAACTAAAGCAGTCGTATTAAAAAGAATTCAAGAAAATGTGCGCACCGTATATAGACAATAATAATAAATGGTTATAGAAATATTTTGGCTTAATAAAAAGTCTGCACATAACAACTGGACCAAAAATAAATCTACTTTTGTAATCTATTTATAGTTGTTCTAACATGGAAATAATATTTGAATTGTTATATATTTGTGTCTACATTTACGATTAAAATTTACTGCTTTATGCAATTGGTGTAATATCATAAAGGAATGAAATTCTTTTTTGAGACACTTTCATGGCCCAACAACAGATTTTGTTTCTAAAAAATTAAGAAATTATATTTCACATTAAAAAAACAAAAAAAACAAATCAAATGTCTGTTAAAAAACGAATCTGAAACAATGACAACAATTAATTTTAAAAATGGCCTATGTTAATCCAACTAAAAAGGAATGAACATAAAATCAATTCGCAAAACAAAATAATTAAGCGTTTTCATGATCACTTTATTTAGTTTAATCTGCTATGGTAATAGGTCCGGTAGCCTAAGTTTAAATTGTATAAGTTTATAGCTTATGAAAAAGACAATAGCTTATGTAAAAGACAAACAAAGTATAAATGTTATATTAATAGGACACAGCTAAATTTAAGATGCGTACGCAAAAATGTGCGCACAGTGATCAGGCGATAAAAGATTTTAGAACGCGCACCGCTAAAAATGAAGCCTTGAACAAAATACTGACACAATAATAATTATTACATAAATAGGATTTTATTAAATGTCGAGTTATGGAACAGAAAATAATTAAAAACAAATTCGCAATTATATTTAAACGTGTAAACAATTAAACCTAATGCATCGTGTGACAGTTGTAATTAAATATGTTTACGTGTCTATAATTTATAGAAATTACCAGTAACGAAAATGACAATTCTTTGTACTGCACAGCTCAAATTAAGAAGCGTACACGAAAATGTGCGCACCGTAATTAGACAATATATTATTTTTTGAATGCGCACCGCTGAAAAAAAAGTATTGGGGGGAAAAAAACTTCACCAAAAATAACTCGCTTTGAACGGAATTTGAACGTCCGCGTAAAGTTGTTCCATATAGAAATGAGATTGAATTTTTCATTCTTTGTGTCTGCATTTTCTGATTATTTAATTTACGGCATTCGGGCAAAAGGGACAATTATAAAAACTAACTTAAAACCATCTTCAGGGTAAAAGTAACCGTCCTGCCAAATTTGTCCCCGTCCGTCATTTGGTTTTTCCGTGGCTGTGTAACAGAAAGTCGAAAAGTGAAACATACAAACATACAAACATACAAAGATACAAATACCAACTGAGCTTTATATATTAGATATTAGGGCTGCGGAAATTAACGATTAATTTCTCGATTAACTTCCGTTGTGTGCAATTTCGAAAGGATTAGACGATGTTTAGTGTATTTTGTGCTTGTTTTTTCAGCTAAAGAAATTTGTAAACAAAAACAGCTGATCAAAATGGCTTCATTGAGTACTAATCCTAGTACTAATATATTAATTTTTCAATCTAGAACTGATGATAAAGCAAATAAATTGATTTAAATGCACAATATAATTTCAAATAAAGATAAATTTGAAGACTCATTGTCGACTGTGACTACGAAAAATAATATTTTGTAAATATGTGTAAATTTTAGAGTATAACTATTTTATTGTTGAATTTTAAAAAAAAACCTGAAACATGTCATGGAAAAAAATTCATAACTTGATCATTTTTGGAGCTACTGCAATGAAACTTTCCAGTTGTTTTAGATATATAATAACACTCATTTGTAAGAAATATGAACTTGATTGGATTAATTTTACCTGATTTATGAGCTGGTGAGTACAGCAACAACAAATTTTTCCCCCTTTTTTTTTACATAAACATGCAATAATATCCCTAAAGGTTTTTTTTAGGTAATTTTGTCTCACTTTTTAATAGTAGAAAAATATTCCTTTTTCAATTACCTAAATTTTGAGGTGCAGCATAATATAGTTTTGATAAATAGCAAAGCTGAATTTTTCAGTTTAATATCATCAGGTGGAATGGATTTTTTTACCTTAAATTTTACTGCGTACCCTTGAAAAAATTGGGACGTATTGAATGGGTTAATCGTTAAATTTAATTTTTAACGATTAAATTTTTTTAACGATTAATCGACCCACCACTTATAAATGTACTGGAAGTCAAAAATGTAAAATTAAAAAAAGTAAAATAATTTTAATCGATTAAAATGATTTTCATCGATTAAAATCTAAGAAAACATTCTAATTCCCCCCCCCCTAATGTATTGGTATTTTATATTTTGTTTTACTTACATACTTTTTCCTCGTATTATTATTATTTATTTAGACGTGCATACGTAAACAAAAACAGGTTTCTTCCTTATTTTTTACATAGCAGAACGAATTTTCTGTGTTACGTCACAAAATTTGGGAGCCATTTAATTACCCGACTTAACCGATTTCGCGAAATAATGAATCGCAACTTAACGGGATCTATGCGTTATAAAAATATAATTCATCGAAATTAATCGATTAATCGATAAAAAACATTCCGCAATTAATCGAACAATTTTTTTTAAAAAATCAGTACCAGCTCCAAAATATATAGTGTATATTGATAAATAAAATATGAAAAATGCACTCTGTTTGAGAACTAGGGTCCTTGTCATTTTTATGAACCTACAATAATTGGTGAACTTGAAACGATTTCTGAGCTAAGATATTTAAGTAAATATTTTGTATACCTCCCCCATAGTTTTTCATGCTTTGAGACAGGAATCCTCTCCTGCCTCTGAGATTGGTATGTCTGTATCAGGCAGCTGGCCTCCAGAAGTACACAGAAATCTACAGGAGAGTTTAATGGTAGGTCTTTACTCGCGTGAGCCGAGTATCCGACTTGGGAAAGGGCCCTAAATGTGAGGTTTTCTTTTCTTGAATTCGTGTTTGTTGTGCAGCTGGCGGTAGCTTTGCCCTCTTCCGTGTGTACAACAGCCTTCAACTTTCTGTGTCTATTTACCAAGTGTGTCTAACACCTGCTACTACCTGTGTTTAATGCATGTGCCTGGCATCTGATCGCTAAATGTGTTGCAATCGTATTATACGAGCCCTTGTTTGAATAAAACTGATGAATTCATGGCCAGTCTGGCTTACGCATCGTGATTCAAAACAATCAACTTCAGGATCTTAACGGATTCTATGAAATTATATAAAATTTAAGTGGAATATCGAAAGTGTAATACTTATCGGGCCATGAATAGAGAATCAAGAGAATTGAAGTATAATATGAGCCTGACGTTTCGTGCTTTGAGATTAGAAAGTTGAGCTACCATAGATGGACAGTAATTTATGTGTAAAAGCATGCAGCCAATCAGATCTTCCCGTTTTTTATTTGAATAAATACCAATGACATCATACAAAGAAAGACAGTGCACCGCAGGGCACTATCTATGACACTATCTATGACACTATCTATGACACTATAAAGCTTAAAATCACATTACACTTCTTTCCGCTTCGCCTGCCAAATATGAATGATACTAGCGTATCACCCGTTAAAAATGACGGAAGTTTTCAGCTGAAATCTATTTATTTTATTAAAAAATGCACTTTTTTTGGGCGTCTACGGCGCCGACCTTTTCAAAAGCCCAACTAACTTGTCCTTGTTTGATAAATACGAAATATTAAACTTTCTGAAATGTACACAACGTATTTTATAAAAGGGTTTGAAGGGCGCCTACGGCGCCCCCTTAGTTTTTTTATTTTATAATTAACCATCATCAAATCCTCTTTTTAAATCCCTTATATTAACTTCACCGGCGTCTCTGTCTCTCTGTCTCTCTCTGTCTGTCGTCATCTCATGGGCGGTCGAAAAAACAAAAGTAAAAAATGACCCACTTCCCGTGATCCGATCGAGCTGAAATTTGGCACACGGACCCGTCTCACCTAACAATGCATCGTATCAAAATTTCAGATCGATCGATTGTACCGTAATTAAATTAATGCATTTTTAGTTTATCCTTATATGAGGTATGTAATTCAAATTCACTGTTTGTTTGTTGTTTTTTTTTCCACGTGAAAAATTGAGTAGACGCGTTGAGGCGGCCCATCGAAGCACCGCGGCGCTTTTGTTTACATTTTACGTGTCACGCTGAGCTCGGTAAGGCGAATCGGTGACCAGACTTTTCCCCTCTCACCCTCCCCCCCCCGGGGTTATGAAGCAAACTTGAGTTAAGACAGATTCAGTCTGTAAATGTTTGAAAATAATCAATACTGTTAGTTATGTCTCATATATAAGGGATTTATAATCAAAAACTTTGTTTTTACGGGTTTGTTTTTTACATTGATCCCTTTTCCAAAATTAAAATACATGTATGAGCGAAAACAATGACGTCATATACTATTTTTTTTTACAGCGCATGTTTAATTTGCACACCTTTTGATGCATTGGTGCAGTAATTTGGTTTCCCCTGCTTTCTAAAATTAGTAGCGTCACGGACAGACATTGCAAATTATATTGTTTAATAATAAGAGGATAGAGTATCGATCTCTTACATTGTAACCCTATCAACTCAAAGTGTATTCAGCGATACAAATTTTAAAGGGTTTATTAATACTCACAAATCCAGCCTTTATGTTTATCTAGTCTCGGTTCAGTTTGTAATGTGTTATAAACAACTATACCTTAAACAACGATTTCTTCCTGGGGGAATGAGCGATTTAAGTGATTAAGTTTTCTATTTATTTGTTTGGATTTTTATAAACATTGCATTTTTGAAAATTAAAGTTTTATTTGTCTCACATTTTAAAGCTCTCAATTTTGAAATTTAAAATTTAACGAATTTTGTAATGTGTTGTATGGAGCAATAAAAAAAAGGTAATAATTTAAAGATGCTTATTATTTTTTTAAAATTAAATAAAAAATATATTATCCATTAAAACAGACAAACAGTTTCCGACATATGAGGTGGGTTGTTCTTAAAACTTAAAGGAACTTACTTTTATTGATTACAATATTGTCATTCAGTGCATTTGACGATATATTTAAAGTGCTGACTTATAACTATTTTGAAAAACAACTTAAACAGCACTGAATGTAAACAAGTAATAAAAACTCGAATGAGTATTTTTTAGCGCAATTTCCACTTTGTCCATAACGATTTTCGAGACAAATCAGCAAGTTAATAACGATCACATCTAAATTTTAATAACAAGTGATTCAAACGCTTCTTTTGCGGTGAAAACACTTTTAGTTGAAACAAAGAATTTCCGACTTTTTTATTCAAGTGAAATCATTCTAGATTACATTAAAACTTAAAAGTAATTTCAAATAAATAGGGCTGCGGAAATTATCGATTAATTTCTCGATTAATCGTTAAAAATTTTATCAATTAAATATCGATTAAAATAATTTTAATCGATAAAAATTCAATTAAAATTTAAGAAAATATTTAAAATATTTTTTAAAATTTTAGTAAAAATAATAAATAATAAATAATAATTAATATATATTTTTTACGTACAAACATCTCCCGCGTAATATTAAAATTTATTTTATTAATCTATGTTGACCGGCAGACGTCAACTAAAAAATGGCTGACAGCCAGAGCCGTCTTTACACCATTTTGGGCCCCCGGGCAAAGAAATAGTGTTGGGCCCTTCCCCCGCAGGAATAAAAAATGAATATACATAATATATATAAATAAACATATTCCCATGGGGCCCATATGCTCGTGGGCCCCAGTCAAATGCCCAACGGGCCTATGCGTTAAGACGGCCCTGCTGACAGCATCAGCGCAGTTAAATTTAAACATATAACTAGAAAGTTGAGTAAATATGTTGTTTTTAAGATAACTGCGGATGGTTAAGTCGAAGATGGTGAAAACGTTTACTGTGTCCACTGCCAAAAACAATTCTCTTTTAAAGGGTCAAATACATCGCTGACGTACCACCTTCAGCACAAATCAAGTATCAACACATTGTCATGAAATTTAGTTCAAAATATTCTTAATTTTCATTGTCCGTGAGAAATGTTCAGATTAATGACGTCATAAATTTATATTTTTGGTTTTAATCGAAATTATCGATAAATTAATCGATAATTTTTCAAAATTTAACGATTAAATTTAAACTAATCGATAACAGCCCTACAAATCAATAATTATGATTGTAAACAAAACAATAGCTATCTACAATTTGCTGCTAAAATTACGGAAGTTGAACTAAAAGAGATTTTTTAAAAATTACATCTTCAACATTGTTCTAAATATTATTAGCTATCGTTTGGCGTTTGCAGTGGCGTAACAACGGGTTGGCATCGGGGCAGTTGCCAAGGGCGCCACTAAATCTCTAATTTTGAAATTTGTATTTAAATAGATACAGTCGGACCACTCTCTCTCTCTCTAAGTCGAACTCAAAGCACTGGCGAGGGAGTAAAGTGGGGGAGAGGAGGGAAGGTATCTCCTCTCACAGGCTTGTGTCGGTATGTCAAAGCAAGTTGGCTCCTTTCATATGAAACACTACCGCCCCTCTTTCCTGCCAGGCCTTCTAGCCGCTATGGCTGTTCCCCCCCTCTCAATATCAACATTGTCCTTGATTAATCTGCGCCTATTACGCCAATTTCCCTAACTCGAAAACTCCGTAAATCTAATCCCCCCCCCTTTTTTTTGAGTTTTACTTAGATGGTCCGACTGTATTAGCAACACACCAATACGCCAGCTCACGGAAGGGCTGAGCTGTAGTCGGTGGAGTGTTCTTTAAATTTACTTTTAATTGTGAGTTTCTATCGTAAAGTATCAGATAATGATATGATACATTGACACTATTGTTTTTATTTATAATACACGTTACTTCAAATTTTGCTGTATTCTTTATTAACGCAACAATATCCCGTTTTATCCACCAATTTATTTGGTGTTATTTAGTAAATATAAACTGCAAATTAGTATTGTTCCTGTCTTTGCATTTTTTTATATTCACGTTGTATGACTGTCACTGTCAGACTATAATTATTGTCATAAATAAAATGAGACAAATTCAATTATTTTTTTTCTAACAAATGAAAAAATCGCAAAGCTGAAACTTGTCAATTTAACAAGGGTGCCAAAAATAAATTAGTCAATGGCACCAAAAACCTAGTTACGCCTCTGGGCGTTTGTTTCAACCGGATAGCTGGTATGGTTTCCGAGAAATTGACAAAATACTGATTCCCCCCCGGAAATCCAGTAAACCTTTTCGGGAATTTTTCTGGCCCGTGCACATCCTTGGGACCTCCTTAACATATTTGCAAAATACCCGAACCACCTATCTGGTAAGGTTCAGGAGTAGTTGCTTGTGCAAGCTCGAACAGACATCCATACCGGACAAATTGTTCAAACCTATAAGCCCAATTTCCCAACGGGGAAGTTGCGCTAAAAATGTTTGACGCCATGTGTAAATGGTTAGGTCTAAGGATTAAAGTTGAAATTCAGTCAAATCATTTTGTTAACGTTGTTTAGTTGGAATAAGGGAACATAACGGAAGTAAGACTAATAAAATGTTATTGTAACACTACGGCGCCCACTTTTTTCAAAAGCAGAAGTAACTTATCCTTGTTTGATAAATACGAAATATTAAACTTCCTGAAATGTACACAAAGTATTTTATAATTGTTTGGGTAATTGACGTCATATACTATTTTACGGCGAGAAACACCGCACGCTCTGTTAATCTCGAAACCAAAATGATACCTTTGTTTTTTTAACTGCTATGGACTGTTGTACTATGTCCCTCAGCGTTACGGAAAAACGCCTTGACGATACTTTTAAATACTGGATCATTTCAATTATCTGTCCAAATCTCGAATCTTTTCTATCTTCACTTTCCTGGTCTATGTTTTAATTAACATGATAAATATATTTATGTATATTAACTATAAAAATTTCAATTTGAAAAGATAATTGGTTGTTGAGTGTCAAAGCGTTTATCCCCGCTCCCCCAAATCTATTTCAAGAAGTATAGACACTTATTTTTCTGTCAAGTAACATGGCTAAATGAAAATAATGCCAGTTGTTTCTTAGTTTTAATGACTTCTTGAAATAACGAAAATTTAGTTTGTTATTCAGTAAAGGACTTCGAGCAATAAGGGAATGGGAAGCAACTCTTTTATCATGTGTAAATAACGCCCCTTACAAGAAGGAAGCTCCATGAACTCGTACATATCCCGGTTCTCTCTGATATCAAATCACAGTGACGTATTAGTGAGACTGACATGACACAGGGACTTATAAGTGAGACTGACATGACAGTGCAAGTGCACTTTGTGTCATCAAGTATTCAGTTTTCATACATAAATAATTGTCTACGGTTCTGCATGGCTTCGCCGTGATCACGTGATCACAGTTGGTGGTGTTTCCTCATTTCTGCTCAAGTCTAGATTAATCTCGTCTGATGTAGAGATAGGGACTCTCCACTTATGTCTGTGCAACCATGCAACAAATTGAATGCAGCCCGCAAAAAAGCTAATTAAAAATATAACAAGACAATATCTACGACATATACAATAACAGAGTTTTTTTAAATTAAAATTGTTTAAATTATGAACATGTTAACTAAACATTCAGTTATTTAGAGAATACAAACGATTATTCAATAATGAATATTTTGTATCAACTGATTCGACTATTGATATAACACAATAGAAGTATGTATGTCATTGTGTGTATGGCATCCATCCGTCCTCAAGGGACGATGGCGTTGACTCCTGCTCCTCTTCCTCCCACCTTTCTCCTGGCTCTTCTCTCTTCACTCATAGCTGTGAGGGTGGCTTCCGCAGCTTGAGTGCCCTCACGCACCCTGGAGGGTGCGCTCAAAAACAATGTTTTCCCACGTTTTATAGTCGAAGCGCGCCTGCGACATGTCTTTTTTGCAGACGTCACAATAGAAGTACATGTATAATATACAGCATGATACTATGTAAGTTCCAATATGTACCAAAAGTAGCACTCCAGGGCGATCGGAAACTAAAGATGTCTTACAAGTTTCTAAAAATACCATCTAGCAGCATAGTCCATAAAATAAATTATTAAGTCACTAAAAAACATTTCAATGACTCCGGCCCCGTGCGTGCTTGAAAATATAATGAGTAACTCCGGGATATCACATGGATAATGTCATAGATACAGATTAACGCTGTGATAACACATGGATAATGTCATAGATACAGATTAACGCTGTGATAACACATGGATAATGTCATAGATACACAGTAACTCCCTGATGACACCGAGATAATGTCATAGATACACAGTAACTCCCTGATGACACCGAGATAATGGCATAGATACACAGTAACTCCCTGATGACACCAAGATAATGTCATAGATACACAGTAACTCCCTGATGACACCGAGATAATGTCATAGATACACAGTAACTCCCTGATGACACCGAGATAATGTCAAAGTTTAAGAGAGACTCCAGAATAATGTCCATTCGGGTGTGAAAATCCGCCATGGCCTTCAGTGCACCTCAACACCCGATGGTGGCCTTCAGTGCACCTCAACACCCGATGGTGGCCTTCAGTACACCCCAACACCCGATTGTGGCCTTCAGTGCACCCCAACACCCGATGGTGGCCTTCAGTGCACCCCAACACCCGACGGTGGCCTTCAGTGCACCCCAACACCCGATGGTGGCCTTCAGTGCACCTCAACACCCGATGGTGGCCTTCAGTGCACCCCAACACCCGATGGTGGCCTTCATTGCACCTCAACACCCGATGGTGGCCTTCAGTGCACCCCAACACCAGATGGTGGCCTTCAGTGCACCCAAACACCCGACGGTGGCCTTCAGTGCACCCCAACACCCGATGGTGGCCTTCAGTGTACCTCAACACCCGATGGTGGCCTTCAGTGCACCCCAACACCCGATGGTGGCCTTCAGTGCACCTCAACACCCGATGGTGGCCTTCAGTGCACCTTAACACCCGATGGTGGCCTTCAGTGCACCTCAACACCCGATGGTGGCCTTCAGTGCACCTTAAAACCCGATGGAGCCTTCAGTGCACCTCAACACCCGATGGTGGCCTTCAGTGCACCCCAACATTCCGATGGTTGCTTTCAGTGCACCTCAACACCCAATAGTGGCCTTCAGTACACCCCAACACCCGATGGTGGCCTTCAGTGCACCCCAACATTCCGATGGTTGCTTTCAGTGCACCTCAACACCCAATAGTGGCCTTCAGTACACCCCAACACCCGATGGTGGCCTTCAGTGCACCTCAACACCCGATGGTGGCTTTCAGTGCACCTCAACACCCGATGGTGGCCTGCAGTAGAAAACTGTCACAGAGTCCAGGAAATCTTTCAATCGAAATACGATGTGGCGTTGACCCGAGATTAGCATTGTACTATTAGCTGTTTATTCATTCATTGTTTTTCTGTCCGTTCGTATTTGTTCCACTGATATACACGGCGAGTCAGTAACAACTGATCTAATGAGGATGATACCACTATTCAGCTCAAAACGTGTGTAACAGCGCGCTATGCATCACAACGTGTAGAATTAGGACTCAAAGTCTTATTGTAATAAGAAATTTATTGAGCACATAATTTTTTTTTCGAACTGTTCGTCTTGATAGGTATGTGATAGGTAGCCTACTTTTTGTTGGTGGTTTAGCTCTACATGGAATACATACTGCAACTATAAGTTTTACGTTTGTAAAGAAAGGGGGAAAGAGCGCACACAAACTCACAGCACGAAGAAATCAGAACAACGCGTGTGAACGTCGAGTGGGGGACCGCCGACGCATTGTTGGTCTCAGGAGATGCCCACTGAGGTTAGCACCCTAGCTTGACAACCATAATTTGTGATTGGCCGACCTTATGGAGGGTCATTCGTCATGCTTATTTGCACTCGTCTTATGCTGGTTCATATTTAGACTTTTTCTTTTCTAGCAAAAATTTCATATTTACAACTTCGTTGTAATGTTAGCATGTTAGCAGCAGGAATGATTTGAAATAAATTCATTAAAAATACCAAATCTGCTTAATTGTCTAAAGAACAGATTGGAAGTTTAAAGAAGAATTTGTTAACGAGATTAAAGGAATGTGAGTGAGCCAAGTTTGTATGTACTTAAATAAATACAAAATGTATACACACTGTCTACCCTTTCCCCAACTAGAACACATCCAAACATAATGAAATACTCCTTCTCATCTCATCACCACCTCCCACGTTATTGCTCCAAACCTTTTCATCATCCCCGACATTACTTTTCCTACAAATTAAAATAGAGATTTTAAAAAATAAACACATATATTTAAAGGTGATTGAATAAGTTGATGAGGTATTGAACTTTCCATCCAATTTATTCCAATAAATCCGATGGATTGATCTAACTCGGGGCCATGTATTTATGACTCCCAGCTGTGCCTGCTCTGAAAGGATGCCATTGATTGGTGGCCGGAATTTCATGCTTGCTCTGACGTGGCAATGACGTCATAAGGTACAAGCATGGAGACGTCGGGGGGCCGGACCTAGACATGAACAGACCAGTCGGACAGTTATTTTTACACGCACCCCCTTTTCACTCACGTCTGCTTCTCCCCTTATTTCCCTTGGGAACGCCACGCTAATACCACAAGAAAAATAGAAACATTATAAAAAATATATAAAAAAGGCTCCATGTGTTGGTCGGCCCGTTGGTAGGAATCAATAGTCTCTGCTAGCAGATAGTTTACTGTACTGTTAATTGCCTGGTCCCCACAACGTGCTGACCATAATACCAGCCCCGAGCTTGTTGGCCACGCGGCGGTCAATTTTTTTCCTGGTGATTCTGATTACCTGCTACCCAGGTCTTGATCTCAAGATGTCGGGTGGACATGGTCACCAGTTAACTAGCCGATGACGTATGTTGTATGGATTTTTCTTTGAATGTACATGTGTCAACTCCTCTCCTTAACACTGAACAATTTCGTATTATAGGAATATAAGTTTAAGTTAAAGTTATGTTGTTTTTTCTTTGTTTGTCGCGCGATTGTGGGTTTTTTATTGTTGTTGTGTATAATCAGTTACCGTGTTGTATTTTTTGCTGCTTTTTGTGCTGTTTGTATCAGGCCCAGGAATCCAGACAGTTCTATACCCTCACTCCGCTTGGCACTCCCGGCACCTGTTCTGGCGACTCGCCTATTCTTACCATAGATATCCGCATCACACCACCTGTCATGTGGGGATGGTGGTATGGTTTACCGCCTGCGCACCTTAGCATGGTCTGTACTCTCCTACTGGAACCAGTTGTGGTTAACCACCGCAGCTACGTCGGCGAGCGCGGCGCGCCCCGCGGCCCCCGCGCGCGAGCACCGCGGAGAGCCCACAAGCCGGTCACCTGGTGGCTGTCGTTTACACGCGTCAAACGGCACCCCGGAGGTACTATGTGGGGGGGGGTTTCACAAGACAAGGCACAAAGAGCGCGCGCGCGCTGACGCCGGTACTGTGGGGTGGCTTTTTAACAACGCGAGGCAAGGAGACGGTACTGATTGGGGGGGGTGGGGTGGGGGGGGGGGGGTGGGGGGGGGGGGGGGTGGTGGTGGGGGGGGGGGGGGGGGGGGGGGGGGGGGGGGGGGGGTGGGGGGGGGGGGGGGGGGGGGGGGGGTGGGGGGGGGGGGGGTGGGGGGGGGGGGGGGGGGGGGGGTGGGGGGGGGGGGGGGGGGGGGGGGGTGGGGGGGGGGGGGGGGGGGGGGGGGGGGGGGGGGGGGGGGGGGGGGGGGGGTGGGGGGGGGGGGGGGGGGGGGGGGGGGGGGGGGGGGGTGGGGGGGGGGGGGGGGGGGGGCGAGGGGAAGTCGGGGCTGCGTGTGCGGGGTGGACCGGCTGCGCGCGCGAACGCGTGCCGTAGCGGCGAGTGTTGCGAGGGGCGTGGGAGGCTGGGTGCGTCGAATATAGGTGGAGAGCGTGGGGGCGGCGTGCGCTGGGGTGCGGAGAGCGCGGAGTGCGAGTGCGGGGCCGTCGCGTGAGCGTGGAGGGGCGTCGCGGGGAGGCTGCGTCGGAGGTCGCGATCAGAGCGGAGGGGTGAGTAGAGCGCGGGGAGCGGCGATCGGGTGGTGGGGCGTTGAGCGCGTGTTGGGGTCGGGTGGGTTGCATGTCGACGGCGTGCGTACAGGCGTCGGGTGCGGGGTGCGTGCGAAGGGTCGGGAGGCGAGCGGCGCTTGCCGTTGCGGGAGGCGCCGTGTGGAGGAGGGAGCGGTCGTGGGGACGGGCCGTTCGACGAGGGGGTGAGGGTGGTAGTGGGCGTGTGGGAGGGTGCGTTTCTGAAGGAAGCGAGTCGAGACGGCGCTGGGGCGAACCTGGGGTCTGTGCGCGCGGGTGGGCGTGCGTTTGGCGAGTTGCAGCTGCGCGGCGGGGGTAGCGAGTAGGGAGGGGAGGCGCGCCGAGCGATGTGCTGGTAGCGGTGGAGTGGCGGTGAGCGGTGTGCGGCGGGAGTGCGTGAGTGGGGATCGAGCGAGGGTTATGGGTGTTTTTATAGGGATTGCGGGTGGGACCGGCTGCGCGTTGCGGCAGAGCGTGTTAGGATGCCGTGGTGGGTGAGCGCGATCGAGAGGTGGGAGTGCGTTGGGGAGGTGGTGGGGTTTTTTGAGGACGCAAAACGCGGGAGGGACGTGTGGAAAGGTGTTTCGGCGGTGAGTGCGGGCGTGGTGGCGGGGCGCCGGGTGCGGGGCTGCCGGGTGGGGCGGGGTAGTGCGACAAAAACAAAGGGAAGTGGGGCCGGCGGGGTGGGGTTGCCGCGTGGGGCGAGCGCGAGAAGCGGTAGGAGCGTGTTTGCATTTGCGGGCGATGGTGGTGTTCTGTAGGCGGTAGCGGCGTGCCGGGTGGCTGGTTGGGTCGCGTAATGGGGAGGTTTCGGGCGGAGAGCGCGTTGGGTTGAGATTGGGGTGTGCCGTTTGAGGTGCGGGAGTGCGGGTTGGTTGCGCGCGCGATTTAGTTGGGCTTGCTGTGGTGTTTGTTTGTGTTGTCGGGTGGGTGAGTGGGGTTGGGTGTGTGCGGGGTGGTCGTGTGTGGAGGAAACGGGCAAAGCTGGCGGCAGTGGCGAAGCAGTGCGAAGTGCGACGTGTGAGGGAGGAGGGGCGGGAGGGCGGGGGGTGTGCGGGGATTGTGTTTTTGTGTCGGGGCGCCGGGGCTACCGGAGCGTGGGTCTTGTGGCGGAGCGGTGGCGAGGCAGGGCTTCGGGCGTGGGGGCCGCGGGGAGGGGGGGGGGTGGGGGGGGTGGGGTGGGGTGTGGGTGGGGGGGTGTGGTGGGGGGGTGTGTGTGTGGGGGGGGGGTGGGTGGGGGGGTGGGGGGTGGGGGGGGGGTGGGGGGGGGGTGGGGGGGGTGGGGGGGGTGTGGTGGGTGGTGGGGGGTGGGGTGGGGGTGTGGGGGGGGTGGGGTGGGGTGGGGGGGGGGTGGGGGGGGGTGGGTGGGGGTGGGGGGGGTGGGGGGGGGGTGGGGGGGTGTGGGTGGTGGGGTGGGGGGGGGGTGTGTGTGGGGGGGGGTGTGGGGGGGGGGTGTGGTGGGGGGGGGTGTGTGGGGTGGGGGGGGGGTGGGGTGGGTGTGTGGGGGGGTGGGGGGTGGGGTGGGGTGGGGGGGGGTGTGGTGTGGGGTGTGGGGGGGGTGTGTGGGGGTGGGGTGGGGGGGGGGTGGGGGTGGGGTGTGGGGTGGGTGGGGGGGGTGTGGGGTGTGGGTGTGTGTGGGGGGTGGGGTGGGGGGGTGTGGGGGGGTGGGGTGGGGGGGGGGTGGGGGGGGTGTGTGGGGTGTGGGGTGGGGGGGGGGTGGGGGGGTGGTGGGGGGGGGGTGGGGGGGGTGGGGTGGGGTGGTGGGGTGGGGGGGGTGGGGTGGGGTGGGGGGGGGGTGGGGTGGGGGGTGGGTGGGGGGTGTGTGTGGGGGGGGGTGGGGGGGGTGGGGTGGGGTGGGGTGGGGTGGGGGGGTGTGGTGGGGTGGGGGGGGGGTGTGTGGGGGGGGTGGGGGGGGGGTGGGGTGTGGGGGGGGGGTGGGGGGGGGGTGTGGGGGGGGGGGGGTGGGGTGTGGGGGGGTGGGGGGGGGGTGTGTGTGGGGTGGTGGGGTGGGGTGGGGGGGGTGGTGGGGGTGTGTGGGGGGGGTGGGGTGGGGTGGGGGGGGGGTGGGGGGGGTGGGGTGGGGGGGGGGTGGGGTGGGGTGGGGGGGGGGTGGGTGGGGTGGGGGGGGGTGGGTGGGGGGGGTGTGGTGGGGTGGGGTGGGGGGGGTGTGTGGTGGTGGGGGGGGTGGGGTGGGGGGGGGTGGGGTGGGGTGGGGGGGGGGTGGTGGGTGTGTGTGTGGGGTGGGGTGTGGGGGGGGGGTGGGGGGGGGGTGGGGTGGGGTGGGGGGGTGGTGTGGGTGGGGTGGGGGGTGGGGTGTGTGTGTGGGGTGGGGGGGGGGTGGGGTGTGGTGGGGGGGGGGTGGGGTGGTGGGGTGGGGGGGGGGTGGGGGTGGGGTGGGGGGGGGGTGGTGTGGTGTGGGGTGGGGTGTGTGGGGTGGGGTGGGGTGGGTGGTGGTGGGGGGGGTGTGGGGTGGTGGGGGTGTGGGGGGGGTGTGGGGTGGGGGGGGGTGGGGGGGGGGTGGGGGGTGGGGGGGGTGTGGGGTGGGGTGGGGGGGGGGTGTGGGGGGGGTGGGGTGTGGGGTGGGGTGTGGGGGGGGGGTGGGGGGGTGGGGTGGGGTGTGGGGGGGGTGGGGGGGGGGTGGGGTGGGGGGGGGGTGGGGGGGGGGTGGGGGGTGTGGGGGTGTGGGGGTGGGTGTGGGGGGGGGTGTGTGTGGGGGTGGGGGGTGGGGGGGGGTGTGGGGGTGGGGTGGGGGGGGGGTGGGGGGGGGGTGGTGGGGGGGGGGTGGGGGGGGTGGGGGGTGGGGGGGGGGTGGGGTGGGGGTGTGGGGGGGGTGGGGGGGGGGTGGGTGGGGGGGGTGTGGTGGGGGGGGGTGTGGGGGGGGGGTGGGGGGGGTGGGGGGGGGGTGTGGGGGGTGGGGGTGGGGGGGGGGTGGTGGGGGGGGTGGGGGGTGGGGGGGGTGGGGGGGGGGTGGGGGGTGGGGGGGGGGTGGGGGGGGTGTGTGTGGGGGGGGTGTGTTTGGGGGGGGTGGGGGGGTGGTGGGGGGGGGTGTGGGGTGGGGGGGGGTGGTGGTGGGTGGGGTGTGGGGTGGGGGGGGTGGGGGGGGGGTGTGGGGGGGGGTGGTGGGTGTGGGGGGTGGGGGGGGGGTGGGGGGGTGGGGTGTGGGGGGGGTGGGGGGGGGGGGTGGGGGGGGGTGGGGGGGGGGTGGGGTGGGTGGGGGGGGTGGGGGGGGGGTGGGGGGGGGGTGGGGTGTGGGGGGGGTGGGGGGGGGGTGGGGTGTGGGGGGGGGGTGGGGGGTGGGGTGGGGGGGGGGTGGGGTGGGGTGGGGTGGGGTGGGGGTGGGGTGTGGGGGGGGGGTGGGGGGTGTGGGGGGGTGGGGGGGGTGGGGTGTGGGGTGGGGGGGGGGTGGGGGGGGGGTGGGGGTGTGGGGGGGGGTGGGGGTGTGTGTGGGGGGGGTGGGGTGTGTGGGGTGGGGGTGGGGTGGTGGGTGGGGGGGTGGTGGTGGGGGGGGGGTGTGGTGGGGGGGTGGTGGGTGGGGGGGGTGGGGTGGGGGGGGTGTGGGGGGGTGTGGGGGGGTGGGGGGGGGGTGTGGTGTGTGGGGTGGGGGGGGGTGGGGGGTGGGGGGGGGGGGCGTTATGGTATGTGGTGTGGTGGGGGAGAGCGTGTGTGTTTTGGTGTTATTGCGATGGTGGGGTTTTGTGATGGATGGAGGGGGTGGTGTGGGGGGGGCGAATTTGTTTGGGATATGTGTGTTGGTTGATCTTAGGCTGGGGCGGGTTTGTTGGTGTGGGAATGATTTATTGTGTTTTGAGGTTTGAGGGGGGGTAGGGTGGTGTGTTGTGGTTGTTTTTGGTGTTGTTATTGTATTGTTCTGGTTTGTGTAATCTGTATCTTTGTAGGTGTTTGGGTTTGTGGCGTCGTGAGTGGTTGTTGTTGATGATGGGCGATTAGGTGGTAGCTAGTGTTGGAAGAGGGGGGTTGATTATATTTTTAATTGGCATATCGTTTGATTTATCAAATTTTTTGAATCTTGTTTTTTACCTTAACAACAGAAGGGATTACGTAGCTCACAGGCGGTAAATTAAACAAATGACTAGGTGGTGGGGTGAGGGGGTAGGAGTGGTGAGGGGGGGGGGCAGTCATGGGGAGGGCGAGAGGACGAAGGCGCGCGTGGGAGGAAGGCGGGGAGGGGGGGGGGGGGGGGGAAGGGGGGAGGCGAGGTTAAGGAGGTTGCTGGAGGGGGGCGGGCGCGGGGGGTGCGAGAGGGGAGAGTCGGGGGATGGGGGGGTCGGCGGGGTGGGGGAGGGAGAGGACAGGAACGGGGGGGTGTGATGTGGAGGATCTTGGCCTTAGTAGGGGGGGACGGAGTCATAGAGGTGGGCGGGGGGGGGGCGGGGGGGGGGAACGAGGTGGGGGGACATGAGGCCGCGTAGTGGGCGGAGGAAGGGTGGGAGTGGGTACAGCCCAATCTCACCCAATGTTGGGGCAGACGGGTGTCAACATAATAAGGGTGGGGGAGCAGGGGAGTGGGGGGTGGGATTGGAGGAAACGGGGGGGAGGGGAGGGGGGGGTAGGATGTGGGGAGGGGCGGAGGATGGGGGAGGACTGGAGATCGGGGGGAGGGGCTGTGGGAGAGGGGTAGCCTGGTGGCGTGGGGGATTGTGATTGTTTGGCGAGGGGGGAGGGTGGGGGGGGGGTTGGTGGGGGGGACAGGGAGGGGTAGGGGGGGTTATTACACCCCGTCATCCACGTGTCCTGGACGTATCGGTTTGTTATGGTTGGGTGGGGGAGTTTTGGGGGTGCGTGGTGATTGGATTGGGTGAGGGGGGTCTTGGGGGGGGTTGGCTACTTGGTGTGGGGGGTAGTGTATGGTGTGCGTGCGGTTTTTTATGGATGAGGTGGGTCTTTCTTGGGGGTCTGCGTGTGGGGGGGGGGGGGGGTATGCGGGGGAGGGTAGTTGGGGGGTTGTTTTGTTGAGATGCGGTGGGAGGTTGGTTGGGAGTGTTATGTGTGGGGGAGGGGGGGGATTTGGGAGGCGGTATGGGTGGTGGGGTTTCCTCTACCAGGGGTCCAATCGCAGATTGGTGGTTTAAACCAGCAAATTGCGATGTAAATGATGGGGGGTGTTGAGTGGTGCGGTGGGGGTTTAGGGGGTTGCTATGAGGTTATTTCGGTTGAGGTTTTTGGGAGGGTTGTGGGGTTGAGGAGGTGAGAAAGGGGGGTGGCGGGTTTTTTGGTTGGTGTTGGTTTTTGTGGGGGTGCAGAGGGGGTGGTGGGGGGTTTTGGGGTCTGTTGGTTGGTTGTGGGGGGGGGTTTTGTAGGGGCGATGTGAGGGGTAGGGTTGGCAGTTTGGTGGTGAGGAGGTTGCGGAAGTGATGGGGCGGAGGGGGGTTTATACACCCTCAATACTCCCGGTACTATCAGTGGGAGAGGGGGGGCGTGAAGTGGGAGGGGAGGGGGGCGTGGGGGGTCATTTTTTACCACTAGCAACAGAACGGTCCTCAGTGTGTGATGGGGGGGGTTGGGGGGGTATTACCACCGCTCACGCCCTTCGGTTCCTGTGTGTGGGGGCGCGGACTGCCTCTGTGTGGGCGCTGGAGGGGGGAGTGGCTGATTTATTGATAACACCCCCGGTCAGTTTGTTAACACCCCTCGAGTGTCATGATTTATGGTGTGGGGTGGTTTCCCCGGTTGACCTGAAGATACACCCGGGAGGGCTGGTCCCTGGGCTATTTATGAGGCTTGGGGTGCGTTCGTAACTTTTCGCTTTTAAAATATATTAACAATACGCCCAAATGAGTTTAGTTGCATTGCTTTTAACTGTTATTCGGTTTTATTAATAAGGTGGTTAATTGGTTGTGGGAATTTGGATTTAATCTTATTTTAAATTAATGGAAGGCTTTAGCTTTCTCTACCTATGCTTATATGATAGACTTGCTTTGTCGACCTATTTGGATTCATATTAGATTCGTGTTTGTTCTCCAACCCACTACCCGCCCTCCCCTATTCAAAAACTTCCACCACACACAAGTGGAACTGAGAAAATAACTTTACAGTATGTTTGTTGGACCCAGATTATAGGGGCTGCGAGGGAGGGTGGGGCGTGGGGTGGGGAGTGTAGTGGTGGGGTCTCGGCGGAGGTGTGGGGGTGTGGAAGGGCGCAGCGGGTGGTGAGAGTAGGGTTTGTCGGGAGGAGGGGGAGTAGGATTATAATTTTAATTTTATTTTAGATTTTTTTTTGTTATTCTTACTCCATATCATTTCCAAAGCCATCTCAATTTTCCTACATTATACAATGACGATGCATTTGATTCTTGCGATGATTTTTTTATTGGCAGTTACGAGTTTTTTTTTTCTTCCGTGCAACGAAAACACCGACGACTACAAAACACCACTATTAATGACGTGCTATTGTATTTATGAGAACACATAAAGTTTTAGTTTTTAAACCTTAAACATTACTATTATTGTTAATCACTCAGATAGACAATTCGTCGTCGTTGTTTTTCGTTTCCGTTATTTTTTAAATTTTTAAAATATTTAAATGTTTTTTAAATATAAAATAAAATATTAATATTTTATTTAAAATTATATTTTGTGTTAATTTTTTATAAATAATAGAAATTTAATAATCGTCCGTTTATTATGTAATAAATTATATTTAAATTTCTTCTAATTTTTTTTTTTAATTTATTTTAATAATACTTAAAATTATTTTTTATATGTTTTAATTATATTAAAATAATTAAAATGTCAATATGTGTGTTTTGAGTTTAGTCTTATTCTGTTCGTTATTTACATATCCCTTATTTAGTATATTAACCTTCCACGGCGTCTTTCCTGCCCCGTCTCTTCTGTCTCTCTCTCATCATTCATGGGCTCGGCGGGCGGAAAAAACAGAAGTCGAAAATGACCCACTTCCATGATCCGATCGAACTGAAATTTGGCACACGGACCCGTCTTACCTAACAATGCATCGTATCAAAATTTCAGATCGATCGAACGTACCGTAATTAAATTAGATGCATTTTTAGTTTATCCTTATATGAGGTATGTAATTTAAATTCACGATTTGTTATTGTTTTTTTGCCACGTGAAAGTTTGAGCATTGAGGCGACCCAACGAAATGTTTTAATTTATTAGCAAGTCCTCCATATATAAATGTATTGTGTTTTAAAATTAATTACACCAATAATCCATCCGCCCCACTTTTGGTAGGCAGATCATATATAGACCTCCGAATACAAACCAGACTGAATTCTTTATGAAACAATCTTTGTCGTTGTCAATTAACTTTTCATTATAACAGTGGAATAATTAAAAATGCAACCTACAGAGAAAAAAGTAGAGTAAGTTATCTATGGAAACTTATTGGGGGGGGGGGACCTTGGGGGGGGAACTTGGGGGAATTTATCTTCCAGATAATAAAATTGGAAAAAAAAAAATAAAAAAATAAAAATAAAAAAAAAAATAAAAATTAGAAAAAAAAAAAAAAAAAAAAAAAAAAATATATTATAAATTGATATCCCTTAACTAACAAAGAAATATCAGAAATTAGAAAAGAAAGATAAAGTAGATGAACAACCTTCCTAGATCAATAAATAAATTTATAAACAAACTTTAAAACCTAAGATCATCAGATAGTAGTAAAAAAAAAAAACAGCAACAGGAAAAAAAAAATAAAAATTAAAACACTAGATTTATTCCTAACAAATAGACCAGGACTAGTGTTTAGACGTATACTATATAAATATTCCAGGACTGTCCGACCACATGATATTGTTAGGGTCACCAATTCACAATCAATAAAACTAAAATTAATAAGATACCTAGAAGAATAATCTATCTTTGGATAATAAATGTAATTCAATAAAACTACACAATCAGCGGTCTAACTTCCAACAAACTTTCCTAAGTAAATTTAACACAAATAGCCCAGTAGAATGAGAAATTTGGAAAGAAAGATCTCAAAAACAAATCTAAAAAACTATAATGGATGAGAATGTTCCAACAAAACTAACATCAAATAAAATTAACAAATGCTGGTTATCTGGTTCAATTCTAGATTTGTGAAGAGCTATGCAAACATAGCAAATTAAAAGATTAACTTATTATGAGAAATATAAAGCTACCACATTCACATAGGATACACAAAAAATACTTTAAAGATTAAACACTCTTGACACAAAAACTTAGTCGGAACCTCCAAAATGAATATAATATACAATGTAATTACCAAACAGATATCAATAAAAACTTATGGTCCTTTATCAAATCTAAAAAAATGGAACCTATCAGGAATAGCCACACTAAAAGGCTCAAATAATAAAACCTATAATGATAATGAAACTAAAGCTAATATCCTTAACACATATTTTGCATCATCTTTTTCTGCCTCAGGCGACAAGGAAGTTTTAATAAATTTAAATAAAATGGAGGAAATAGGTAACATAACTGTAGATGAGATAGGTATACATTCACTCCTAAAAAACTTAAAAATAAACAAAGCTACTGGCCCAGATGATTTGCCTGCAAGATTATTAAAAGAACTAAGCAATGAACTGTCCCCAATCCTTGTAGTTCTCTTTCAAGCCTCTCTAAACCAGGGTAAAGTGCCCCAGGATTGGAAATTAGCTAATGTAACTCCACTCTTTAAGAAAGGGGATAAATCAGACCCTGGTAATTACAGGCCTGTATCACTTACTAGTATCACCTGTAAATTACTAGAACACATAATATATAGTAGAATAGTTAACCACCTTGACAAATATAATGCCCTATGCCCACATCAACACGGCTTTAGAAAAAACAGATCATGTGAAACACAATTAATAGGTTTAATAGATGAACTATCAAAAGGCTTGGACAAAAATGATCAAATAGATACAATATTACTAGACTTCTCAAAAGCATTTGACAAAGTTCACCACCTTAGTTTACTTAAAAAACTTAACTACTTTGGAATCTCAGGTTCCTTACATCACTGGATCCAAGACTTCCTTTTGGGCTGGAGGAGCACACTGTAATAATTAATGGATCTAAATCTGACACCAATAATGGATTGACCTCAGGAGTTCCCCAAGGAAAACTGTCGCTAGGTCCCTTACTCTTTTTAATTTTTATAGTAATGATTTACCCAACAACATCTCAACAGGTACAAAAGTTAGGCTATTTGCTGATGATTGTATAATCTATAGAACAATTAAATCAGAACAAGATAGCAAAATTTTACAAAAAGACTTAGATGAATTGATAAAATGGGAAACTAACTGGAGTATGTCTTTCCATCCAGAAAAGTGTCAACTGTTAAGAGTAACAAAGAAAAAGAAACAAATAAATTCAAAATATTACATTCATGGAAAAGAACTGACCCAAACTAAAGATGCAAAATACTTAGGAGTCTTAATAAATGAGAAACTATCATGGAATCCCCATGTCAATGAAGTTATTAAAAAATCAAACAAAACCTTAGGCTTTATAAAAAGGAACTTTAACAAATGTAATAGAGATATAAAACTAAAATGCTACCTCACTTTGGTGAGACCTGCACTAGAATATGCATCTTCTGTATGGGACCCATCCACCAAAGAAAACATTGATAAACTAGAACAAATTCAAAAAAGAGCTGCCAGATTCATTACTGGAGAATATTCGAAACTGACAAGAGTAACACCATTAGTTAAATCATTAAACCTTGAAACACTAGAGGATAGAAGAACCAAGAGCAAAGTAGTAATCATACATAAAGCAATTAATTCTAATTTAGAAATACAACACAAAGATAACTTAATACAACCCTCAGATAGACATAAGGATAAAAACACCTTTCTTATTCCGTATGCAAGAACAAACACATACAAGTTTTCCTTCTTCCCGTCCGGAATTCGGGCGTGGAATGGGTTGCCTGAAGAATCCAGGAAAACCAACACTTTATCAACATTTAAATCTCTAATAAAAATGCAGGACTAAACACAAACCATAGATAAGCGTAGGACGCAATAATCTTCTGTATAGAAGGAGCGTCTGTAAACAGATAAGATAAGATAAGATAACGAAACGACGGTGCGCTTTTGTTTACATTTTACGTGTCACTCTGAGCTCGGTCAAGCGAATCGGTGACCAGACTTTTCCCCTCTCCCCCCTCCCACCCACCCCTCCCCCCTAGGGTTATGATGCAAAGTTGAGTTAAGACAGATTCAGTCTGTAAATGTTTGAAAATAATCAATACTGTTAGTTATGTCTCATATATAAGGGATTTATAGTCAAAAACTTTGTTTTTACGGGTTTGTTTTATTACCACGTTTTTATTAACTCGCTTTCGTTGGGCATTGTTTGTCCAAGATTTTTTCAAATCTGCCAACGTAAAATTGAACCACTTCTGATGGTCCTAGAGATCTGAAAATTTTACCACAGATAGATCTTGGATGACAATGCATTGTATCAAAATTTCAGATCGATCAAATGTACCGTTATTAAATTATTGAACTTTTAAGTTTATCTATAGTCTATATAAAAGCATCTGTACCGTCGTCTTTTGTTGACATCTGTGAGTTCGCCCCGTGACCACATCACAATGTTTTTTAAAACGTTGGGCGGGCGCTTGTGAGGTGTTTGGTAAAATAAATAGAGGTAAAAAAGATTTTTAAAAACCAGGTTTTTATAAGTGGACTAAAAAGAATAAAATAATTTAAAACTTATTAGTTCAAGTACTTCGATTTAATATGACTAAAAAACGTGGGGTGGGTGTTTGGTATAAAAATTAAAGATTTCTAATTTAGAAGGCAAAAGAGAGATCTATAAGTGAGAGAAAGAGTGAGCTGCATATGTTAAACCTCATAGCGCCCGCCCGACGTTTTTAGTCATAATAAACTATAGTACTTGAACTTATAAGTTTTAAATTATTTTCTTCTTTTTAGTCGCTTATAAAACGTGGTTTTTTAAAAATCTTTTTTTACTTCTATTTATTATTTTTAGTAAAGATAAGTCATCGTTTCCCAGCTCAATCTGAATTTGTCTTGTCTCCGTACACCTCACAAAATAATGTTGGTCATAGTAAGAATTATTTGGTTTCTATCATAAATATACACGATTTATGAAATAATTCAATTCCATATACTTTTATGTATCTGTCATATGAAGTAAATGGGAAAAGGTATTCTTTACATTGACAAAAAGAATTGAAGGGAAATAATTGAGATTTTTCATTTTCAGTTTTTACCCTTAGTCCTGGAAAATACCCGAATAGAGAAAAACAAACAACCCAGTTAATCAATGAATGTAATATTTTAGTTTATTTAAATAAATTATCTTTAAAACCACTAGTCAAACGTGACAGAGGTAGACAAATATTGGATTCAATCTCTTTAGTCTATTCGTAAGCAGGTGAGACAGTCATTGGGTACTAGGTATATGTATGATTTTTGTTTTAAAAATATGGTTAATTAAGTCACGTATCTGCTCATTCGTC